>PVJA010005982.1:46258-76122 GCA_004027025.1 Myocastor coypus
AAAAAAAAAAAAAAAAAAAAAAAAATCTTCCACTGAAAACTAAGTGTCAAGGGGCCAGAGAGATAGCTTAGGGGCACAAGTGCCTGCTTGGAAAGTTCAAGGTCCTGAGTTTGATCCTCAGTTCTGCAAAAAAAAAAAGAAAAAAAAAGTCAATTATTTATTGTATTAATTTTCCATCAGATATCTATTACTATGTTATCATTTAGTGCTTTGATAATAGATGCCTAGTATTTTAATATCTGATAAAGGAAGTCTAACTTTGGTTTTATTTTTAAGTGTGAAATTATTATACATTATGTTTTCCATATGGATTTATAAATTATATGACCAATTTGGGGGGAAAACCCCCACTGGGATTCTGATTAGAACTGAAATAAATGTATGCATTAATATAAGAAATATCATATGTCCATTTTCAGGTCTCATTTTAAGATTTTTAAATAAAATGTTACAATTTTCTTTATTTAAATTCAATTCCTATCAAGAACTTAAGAATTAAAAAATGAAGACACAACAAACACAAAAGTTAGGAAACATGGCAAGGGCAAAACCATGCACTTATATATTCAGAGGATGAATTAGACAGTGGTCCTAAGTATCTCCAAAAGGTTGTAGACACTGAGCATAGCAATGTGTAATACTAATCACATGCTTGGAATGCCTGTCATTCTGGTCTTTTGGATGTGTGTTGCTTCTAATGCCATATCAATTATTGCTGTACTTTCCCTCAAGTAAATATTTGTATTTTTTTAAAATGGGGGGGTAATAAAGATGATAAGAGACAAGTAAAAATGCCATAGAATTAACCTGCTACAATTTTGTATATGGGTTGGGTTTTTAAATGTCTATGTAAAAATCTGTAACTGTTTTTTGTTTTCTTTTGTTTTATATTTGTCACATTCTATAGGGATTTATCAGAATATTGATGATTGATGGAAAATACCAGTTCCATGCTAAATCTAAGGTGTTTGATATTCAGAAAGACAGTAATGTTAAGTGCAAGTACCTATGTTATAGAGTAATAGTATCATTGAGCTTCTCTTCGGCAGAGTTAACAACATACGTAGGCAGACCAAAAACTTACAGAAAAAGAAGGGCTACAAAGATAGCCAATATTTTGGCCCTAGTCTTTCAAGGTCAGTGAGGACTCAGGACACAAGAGAAACTGTACTGTAACATTCTAAAGCACAGTAGTGCCCCAATTTTTCTATTCAAGAAGATTATGGGGCCACAGAGGAAAGTACTCAATGATGTACAGTCTATCTGAGGAGAGTCACCGAAAGAGAAAACATTCCCTTAGGCTTTCACAGAGAGTAAACTGGTTAAGCAATGGCCATGGCTGACACTGATAAAAGCTCTACAAAATGCTGTACATGGTTTCAAGGTAAATCCTGAGAGGATTTGACTGACTTTGTCAGATATAAAAGCTGCATCTTTTGTTATATAGGCTTTGCTTTAACTTGGACTTAACCACCCAGCAAAAAAGTTTAACCACGAGGCATAAAAAGTAAAGCCAGTTTAGTATGTTGAATTGTAAAAGACTCAAGTCAACGCTTCTGACATTGCCAGTTCTGCTGATTACCCACTAGTATTATGGACTATTGTACTATACATAGAACTACTTTCTCTTAGTTCAATTAGAAGAAATATCTGTACCAATAGTCTTTATTTTTATTTATTTATTTATTTATTTATTTTTTGTGGGACCAGGGTTCGAACTCACGACCTTGCACTTGCCCAGCAGGCACTTGTGCCTCGGACCCCAGCCACAACCAACAGTCTTTAGAAAACATGTCTGCATCATGTACTCTGAACAACTACTATGAAGACAACAATGTGCGTTGTATTGATTATTGTGGCTGTCCTACTCATGGGTTCTGAAACTGTCTCATTGCTATTTCTTTCCTGTTGAAGTCAATAAAATTAAAACAAAATCAATTTCTATCTTAGATTTATTTTGAATGATTAATCTTTTGCATTGTATTTAAATAGAGTATTTTCTAACTCTGATTTCTAATTGCATAATATTAATAGAAAGAAAAACTACTAGTTTTGCATCTAGCCAACCTCATGAATGAATTCTCTTCTTAACTTTAATAGTGCTTTTAGCAGAATATATTTATTTTTGAAGTACATGACCATACCAACTGCAAAATACAGTATTATCTTTTGTTTTCTCATATTTAAGTTCCATCTTTTACTTTCTGCTTGTCAATTTCCTATGTGTTAAAGAATAGTGATACTAGCAGGGATGCCTGTCTTTTATTGATATAATAAAAAAAAAGGTCACTAAAAATAATGTGGTTGTTTGGTTTGGGGAAAGAACTTTTAAAAAAATCTTATTTAGGTAGTTCTAGGGATTAAATTATGCCCTTCCAGGGGCCAGGGAAATAGCTCAGTAAAATAAGCAGTTGCCTGGCAAGTGCCAGGGCCTGAGTTTAATCCCTGGTTCAGCAGAAAAAAAGAAGAAAAGTTATGCTGTCCCAAACTTCACATGGAAGCTCAAGTTCTCAGGTGGAGCTCAAGTTCTCTGCACTGGAGATGCAGTCTGAAAGTCATCACATTGTCATCTATCCCAGTAATCCTCCATTGGCTGATTTTGTCCCTTAGCATTTAAGAATGTCTTGGTCTAGAGGCATTTTTGTTATTCATAATTAGGTGGGGAGAGTGGGGGATGGGAGAAAGGTGTCACTACTGACATCTAGTGAGAAAAAGGCCAGGAATATTGGTAGTACACTTCAGCATGTGGACTGTCCCCAACAGATAACTGGTCCCAAAGTTGAAACACTACAGAGCCAACCCCCTGAAAACTTTGTGCTAAAGGGAGGAAAAGGGATGAAAACATTCAGAAACAAGCTGTAAAATATTCCATGGTGCAAAGAAGCTATGCCTGAACTGGCTGGCCTTCTCAGCACCAGGAGTGGATGAGCAGGACTGCTAACCCAGTGGCTCTGGTCTCTTAAGTGGAAGTGAACAGGAGGGCATCCTTTTGCATCACATTCCAGTGGTGTTGAAGGTCTACATCTGGGTTACTCTTGGCAGACAGTACCTCAGGTGCCACACACCTTGGGCAGGTGGGGCACCAATCACCATAGCAGCGAATGAACTTCCTCGTACCACTTCCTCCTGTAGTTTCTGAAACCCACGAGAGTTTTCTTCTCTTCCTAAACAGAATTTGTATTAAGAAGCTTTCTCATCATTGAGAGACAATGTCCAACTCCAATAATTTAATGAAGCAGAGATTTAACTTATGATTTCAGTTCATGGTGCACTGGCTCAAGGCAAAGATATCATGGTTGAAGAACATTATTATGATGTGGATCTAAAATGTTCCTTCAAATTCTGATGTGTTTGTACACAATTGGCTCATGGAGGTGCTGTAGCTGAATGTGGTGTTAGATGTTAGAGCCTGGTGGGGTACTGGAGGAATGACCTGAAAGGGTCTCTGTCTCTGTCTCTGTCTGTCTGTCTGTCTGTCTGTCTGTCTGTCTTTCCGTCTCTGTAGCTCCCTGTCTCTCTCTCTCTCTCTCTCTCTCTCTCTCTCTCTCTCTCAGGTTCTCCCTTCTCTCTGCTTGCTGGATGCCATAACATCAGCAGTTTTGTCCAAGGTAAGCCCTTCCCCAAGTCACTTAGATGTCTGAGTCTCCAACCATGTACTGAAAATTCTGAAGCCCTAAGCCAAAATAAACCTTTTCTCTTTTAAAGTGTAAGTAGGGTATTTTGTCCCAGCAACTTGAAAGTGATGGAGATAGGCATGGTGGAGTAAAGCAGCCAGAAAGAAGAACAGGGGAAGAATGAAAGGACCAGACAGAGACCCCAAGGCCATGCCTCGAGGACCTACCCAGACATACCCAGAAGTGTGCTCCACCAGTCCCTAGGGCACATGTCAAGCCAACTAAGTTGAACTCCACACTAGTTGCTAGAGCATTTGTTTTAGAATGGCTACTGAATTTTATTTTATCAGATGACTCTATGATATTAAAAAAAATCATCTCTCTCCCATCATACTAGATATTTTGGATTATCTTGCTATATATCTTCTTTTCAAAGGTATGAAGGTTTGCTAATTTCTTCAGTATTAGGGATTAAATTCAGAGCACTATGCATATCAGGTAGGTGTGCTATCACCCCCCAGCCCAAATAATTTCTTAAACCTTTAGCAGGGTTCTTATTTACACCATTGTAACTTTGTCTCATTTTCCCTCCACTCTAGAATTGGTAGACTAAAAACAATTCTGTATTCATTAATGGTTAGAAGGAATTGATATCTAATACTATCTGTGCCTGGAACTTATTTTCAATTATCACTCTTTAACCTTTATGCTTTGTTCCATAGTTATCCTCTGGAGCCAGTTTTGGTCATCTCTGTTGTTTCTGTTGTTTTAGTAGCTCTTCAATTAGTTTTAGACTAATTAGACTAATGTTAAATCATGCCATTCCTCTTAAAACCCAATAAATAAAGCTACACAAAATGTAACCTCTTTACTACTCTTAGAGATTCCTAATGATCTGTCTTGACAATTATAATACCTTTCCATTTCATTTCAGGCAAATAGATGCTCATGATTTGTGTAACGGGTATCTCTCTCCTCTTACTTCTCTTTGGTCTTTTTGTGCTTTGGAACTGGGCTTTTTAAATTTACCACCTAGGAAGCATACCCTGAGCACTCTACTAGATTTTCCCCACTCCACCACTCCCTTGTTAGCCAAAGTATAGAGTTTCTCATGTCTGACAGTTACAAGGCTTGTTAACTGGTCACACTAACATATTTGTCAGTCAAGAGAAAATTTAGAAAGACACTGGATTGGTCACTAAGAGAATTATCCACTCCTTCTTTGAAAAAAATACAGTTTCAGAGCCTACTGTAATTATAAATTAATTTCAAAAGGATCATTTCTGCTACTGAGAACTTCTTGTTGCTTATTCTCTGAAGACAAACATTTGTATACAATTGCATATAAATGCCAGGAATGTCTTAGAATTTAATATGCATACAAGAACATTAATGTTGGTTAAAGGAAAGGAAGAGAAAATACATTTCCTATCAAGGTATTAACAACTTCAAAATTTAGCCTCTCCAAATGGCTTGTTGAGAATTACTGCTTGGCAAGGTATTTCTCAATCTGGTTTATGTTGCCTGTTATAATTTTACTACGCCTAGCATTTTAACATTTTTTAGCATATTACCAATAACCCTTAATGATAGATGCATCTTTTATAAAATCAGTCAATAGACTATGAATGTAACAACAGTGAAACATTAAAGGCATGCTAAAAGTAAAATACTAGATTTTAAAATTCACAGAATAATGAAAAAAATAAAATGATATAGTACTACTAAGTAAAGATGATTCCTTTGGAAAATATTTTATTTGCCAATTTTAGCGTGAATGTACTACCAAATGCATGAGTGTATGATTTTCTCTCCCCACCACTTAAAATTATTGAAAAGAGAGCTCATCCAGGATATCACGTTATTAAAGACAAATAAATGTCAAGACCTAAGGCTGGGGGCATAGCTCAGCGGTCCAGGCTCCTGCCTGGCAAGCACAAGAACCAGAGTTTGATCCCCAGTACCACGTGCTATGCCGGTCCCAGAACACTGGGTGTACCATGCTGGCCACTGAAACTGGTGTGGTGGCACACACCTGTAATCTCAGCACTGGGGAGACTGAGAAGGGAGGATCACTACCAGTCTGCTGTGAAGTGAGATCCTGTATCCAAGAAATATATTTTTTTTAAAAAAAGGCAAGACCCAAATAAATAAGCATAAACAAATTGGGGAAGTTCAGGAACCATGTTTATGTGCATGCATAATTGGTGTGGATAGCATTTACTACTCTCCACTATCTACCAACACTAATGATTTTAGGTTTTCTGGGTGAGAGCTCAAGCCTTTGACACTACATTTTTTTTTTTTTTTTTTTTTTTACTAATGCTTCATGTAGGGCAATGATTTTGCTTTTAAAATGATAAAATTCACGTCTTAGTGATGTTCAAAAGAGGAAGAGCAGATGCTGCTCTACTAACTCAGAATCATTCATGAGAATTGTCAATTTGTTCTTCCAAAAATACCAAGTAAGACAAGATAAAAGCAAATGTTTTTGCTATCAAGACACAGACATTTGGTCAGAGCAATAAAATAGCCTCAAATGCCAAAAAATAATAAAGAAAGTGTGGCATGAATAACTTCCAAAGTTATGGAAATAATTTGACTGTGTCTTACTACATGATCAAAAATGACAGAATTGCAAAACACCCACAGATGGAAGTCTTGTATTAACAGCTCAGTAGAGCAGAGTCATGATTAAAGGCCTATTATAACCACAGTGCATCCAGGAATTTTGTCTACTGCAAAACAATTATATTGTATATAAAATGTATATACATGTGTGGTAAGTTTTCTAACGGCAGTGATTATTTTGTTTCAAGCCACCATAGATTCTTTGATAGCAAACTTTACATACTTAAAGGGTGGCTGAATTAGGCTTCAGGCATAATCCATAAATACAGCTTTTTATGCGTTCATTATTATGGACAGTGGGATAAGTCCCACATTTTGTAACAGCAGACAGACATTCACAGTTATATCTGCCGCACAAACTAACCTTACTTTCTTGGCTAAACCTGTGAACTGGTAAATTTTCACAGTAAGATATAAATAGAAAGGCACAGAAGGCAGATGTAATTTTTGTTAATATATAATTCAACCAGAAAGGTATTATGATACAGTGGTTTAGACAGAATTGGAAAAGTCACCAAGAAAAAAGAAACTAGTAATCTTTCCGAAGCTTATCGCAGTATAGTGATGTGGTTTGGATTTTAACAGGTTGGCCTGGCTTTGAATCATGGTCCCTTAATTACAAGCTATGTGACACTAAGGACATTTTTCAGTCTGTCTAATATTTGGTTTCCTACTACATGTGACATTAAGGTAATGAAACCAAATAGGGATGTGGTAAGACTTAAATGAAAAAAAAAAAAAAAAAAAAAGATGAACGCTGGTACTAATAAACATTTACTAAATGAGAAGTCGTGCTGTTTGATACCAGGTATATTTTATGCCATTTAAATCTTATCAATTTTACTCCTTGACTTTGCTGTAAATTGGAATCACTGTCAGAATTTTAAGAATTTCTGATGTCTACCTCCCGTCTTGAGACTCTGAGACGTGATCTGTATTTTGTACCTGAAAAGGTCTCCAGATGAATGCCACATACAACAATATGTAGAAACTACTGTCTATGACAATCCAGTCAGCTAAGCAGTAACACTCTCATTTTAGAAAGAAGGAAAGAGTCGAGTGCAGGACGGGTTATCTCATGATCCCATGGTCAAAGATTGACATAAAAATAGTAGGTCACCATGGTAATATGTTACAAAATAGTATAGACAGTTCAATCCTAATGTTTTATTTTAAAAGTTAATCATATGTACAAAAAGATTAAGAATGTTTATCAAGTATATTTCTCAAAAATCCAATTGGAATAGAATTAATGTTCTGGGTTTTTTTTTTTTTTTTTTTGCACTGTGACAATGTTTCCCAATGTTCAGTGAAGAATATATGTTACTTTTCTTTTTTTGCGGGGGAGTACTAGGGATTGAACTCAGGATCTTGAGCTATATCCCCAGCCCTATATATTACTTGTCTAATCAGAGAACATAAATGTTCTTTTTTAAAAAAAATCAGAAAGTTAGAGAATAGATTTATAAATTCAGAGTGAACTTCTTTCATCTGGGGACACTCACATGACAATACCCAATAGGCAGAAGGATATATGATTCTGAACTCTTAAATAGAGATGGGAGCTAAATATCTGATCTAAAACACTTGTTAAATTTAAAGTCAGTACAGGCTTGCCATCAATTGTTAGGTAATAAAGAGCTCTAAGATCTTCTTGTTTGTCTGACATTGGGACTTTTTTTTTTTTATTTCTTTTGTCACTATCTTAGTTTAGCCCTAAGTAATTCATGACTTCTGAATTTCTATAGCTTTTTAATCAGTCTCCTATATTCCAGGCTATCTGTATTTTCAGCTGTTAAGTATACTTCTGTAATAATACTTACAAAGTTTCAATAAGCCTTCTGTTTATCAAAACACAATGGTCTACCAAATGGACACTCAAATGTCTCAGGCAAGCCCTCAAGATGCTCCGTAAGAGTAGTCTTCTCTATTGGTCTGGTCTTTTTTACCCTATTGTCCTGCCAAATGTGATTATGAGATCACACACCCCGTTTATGTATTTACTCCAGGCTCTTTATATAAGCCTCTCCTTGTATTTCAGATGCTTCCTTTGTTTGTTCTATTCTAAATTATTCTAAATTCTCCCATTCTCTGGAGTCTACCATAAAAGTTTTCCCTGTTAACACTGTTGTGAGTGATCAAACTCCATGCAAATATCCTGCTTAGAGGTAGTACTCCCGTAATGTTTACTCTCACTTGGAATGTCAATTGCCATTTACTTCACAATAGACACATATAATTCTTATACACACACACACACACACTCATAGATAATATCGTTTTAAAAAACTACAGTGTGGCCTGGGATCATACAACTCATAAGTAGCGTAGTTCAGATGTTAATTCATTACTTTTCATGAAAGCAATACAAGTCCTGAGAAATTTTGCATTAAAATTGTGGTAAAATGCACTTAACTTAAAAGCTAACTCTTAAATGACATTTAAACATACAGTCCAGTGGCAGTAAGTACATCCATATGGTTGTACAACCACCTCTTTTTTAGAAGCTGTTTTTAATCATCTATTTATCTATTTCCTATAGGGTCTCGCTATGCAGCTCGGAGTTATAGTGATCTTTCTGTCTTAGCCTCTCCAGTTCTGGTATCCCTGGTGCACCTAGGATTCTGGGGCAGCACGGCATGCAGTACTAAGGATCAAACTCAGCTCCTTGTGCTTGAGACACAGGTGCTTAGACCACCAAGCTATCTCCCCAGCCCTGTACAACTATTTCTGCCATCCATTTCTAGACCTTTTCATCTTAAAAACTGAAACTCTCTCTCTATATTAAATACAGTATTTCTCTATTTCCCCAATCTCCAGCTCTGCAACTACTATGCCATAGTACTTTCTGTTTCTGAAGTTTACTACTCTGAGTTCTTATCATAGTGGAATCACACAGCATTTATTCTTTCATGACTGGCTTATTTCACTTAGCATAATTCCTCAAAGCTCGTCTATGTTGCAGCATGTAGGAGAATTTCCTTCCTAACATCCAATAATATTCCATTTCATGTATATATCACAGTTTATCTGTTCCTCTGTTGATGGACTTGGATTGCTCCTACTGTTTTCCTATTGCAAATAAGGCCATTATGAATGTGCATACATAACTATTTGCCCTGGTCCTTGCTCTTTGGTCTTTTGGGGCTATAACCAAAAGTTGAATTACAGGATCATATCAGATGGTAATTCTAATTTTACATTTTCGAGGAATTGCCATACTGCTTTATAATAGGTGCACCACTTCATATTCCTACAGTAGTGCCTGAAGACTCTATCTTCCCCATATCCTCACCAACAATGGTGGTTTTTGTGCTTGTTTGGCAGCCACCATCACAGTGGGTGTGAACTGGATCTTTTGCTTGTTGAGGATTTAAACAGGAGTTAAAATTAAAATAATCAGAAGCTAAGGAAGTGTCTCAGTTATTCTTCTCTTGTTGCTGGGACAAATACCCAACACCCAAAATGAAAGAAGGAAAGGTTTATTTAGCTCACAGTTGCTGGAGGTTTCAGTTCGTACTCAGCTGGCTCCCAGGCAGGGCAGCACATGGTAGAGAACAGCCTCTTCATGGAGGTAGAAAAGAGCAGAGAGCAAAGGCGGTGGCAGTGGCTCAGGCAGCCAGCTAGCCTCTCTCCCCTCCTTATGTTGTAATGCATATTACCTGCTCTAGGGTAGGTGCAGCATCTGCAGGGATAGTAATCAATCATAAACTGCAGAAGCCACCCCATGACTGCATGAGGCTTTTGGGGGAAAACCTATGTACAAACCATAACAGAAAATAACTAGACAAGTGAAGCAGGCTTCATTAAAATCATCTGTGACAATGGCCACTAAGCCTCAGGATCTGAAGGACAACAGGAGGTAGATGATACAATGACTATCTGAAGAGCTCAGGGTGTCCCTAATAGAAAAAGTGTGACCCAACTCCAACCGCTTAGGACTCTAGAAGATGTTAATATATTACATGAAATATTTGGATGGCAGTAGGTGGGTACTGGGATTCAAACTCACGACCTTGTTCTTGCCAAGCAAGCACTATACTACTGAGCTATATCCGTGGCTGATGAGTAATAAACATTGGATAATCTATACACTTTGTAAACTGTTGAAAGCTAACATCCCTTAGGCAACCATACTTGGATAAATAAGGCCAGCGTAGGACATCAGATATGAGCAGAAGCCTTCTTACATTATTGGCAAGGATCACGCCTATCAGCAAGAAAACAGAAATTCTGGGTACATCACAGAGGCAATGCTGAAGCCTTGTGCTTAAATAATGGATGACAGGGCCAAAGGGAGCTGATGGCTGAGTTCCAGGCCTCTGGGCTACTGCCTGGCCTGACAGGATGTAGAGAGGTCACACCGAAACTTCCCTTTTCTCAAATATTGAAGAGCATGGCTTCATGCAGGTTCTGTGCTTTAGACCAAGAGTGTACAACTTCCCTGTTGCAAAAGTCAGCAGAAGATACCACAAGGCCAACTAACATGTCTCACCTAATACAGAGGAGCATGTGTAACCACTGAAAGCATACTGGGGGAGGTTGGGCAATGTGTGTTACATGGAGACCATGAAAACATTCTTCAGTATTTGGCCTTAGATATGGGCTACAACATTTGGTACCTCCAGATATACATAGAGCATGAGTAGGAAAACTTAAAAAAAAGGCCATATAATAAATATTTTATACTGTGTTGGCTGCTAGGTTTTTGTCACATTCTATGATTTTTGTTTTTCATAATGTTTCTTTTTTAATTTATGTATTTGGTACAGGGTTTCACTATGCATCTCAGACTCATAGTGATCCTCCTGTTTTCAGCCTGCCCAGCACTGGGATTACAGGCATGCACTACCTTGCCAGGATCCAGCATGCCCAGGCTCAAAACCCAGTCCCTGCACTTGCCTAAGCAGGTGTTATAGTCTGCTGAGTTATCTTGCTGACCTTCACATTGCTTTAAAAATATGGAAATTGTCTTTCGCTCAAGGGCCATAAAAATAGCTCATGAGGCCAGCTCATGGGCTACAGTTTGCAGCACTTCATGTAGAAGATCTCAGTCGCATTGTGTGCACCATGCCTTCTTAATGGATTTTCAGAACCATTCAGAAAAGTAATGATTTTTTTTTGTATCCACCAGAGTTGCTAGAACAGCACCATATAAACATATGGCCTCAGTAAATACTGGTAAGTGATGATCTCTCAATTAAGAATGAAGTTTTCAAATATCTTAAGCAAGATGGCAATGTCCTGAATCAGTAATAGAATTAAGCTGTTTGTAGTTTTCACAAACACACAGGATTAATAACTTATCAGAAAAAGATGGCAGAACTTCCCATTAGGGGCCTGATGGGATAGGGTAAAACAGAAAGCCCACCTTTCTGGATGTGAGATAAAAGAAAAAGTGAATATTTTCTTTTTTATGTAGGTCAAAAGGCAAGAGCTTCTATAAAGAGCAGATGACAGGAAATGGCAGTGGTACCTATGGTTCCTAGAAAAAAACAAAGATGAGAAGCACTCAAAGCTTGTTGAAACATCGATTTGAATTTGTTTTATGTCTTCAACTCAGGATACAACCGTTGGGCAAAATGGTCTTTCCTAAAAATAAATATAGTGTGCTCCAAGTAAGCAAATTATTCATAAAATATCTACCTTAGGGGAATTTAATAGCATTTTTAGGTTTTCGATATAAGATGTGGAACTCCAGCAAGAATTTTAGGATAGAATTTTGTCTTTATTCTGGTCAAATTATTTCCACTTAATAAATTTTCTTTCTTTGGCTTCATGTTGACAGTGCCTCTCACACTACTCCCTGGGTACTATGTAATGTAGATAAATTAACATTCCCAGGTCTCTAGGATACTAGTGTTTATACTTCCCTGATAGGGTTTATGTGTCAGCAGCATAGATAGCTCTCAGTGAAATATGAGGGTCCCAAAAAGTGTCTAATCTCAACTGTTTCACTACTAACACAGATGTGTGATAGCAGGACTATAAAGGAAATGATTCCTTCGAGTTAAAGCACAGAAGCTTTCAAAATATCTTGTTAAAATGGAATACCTGGGAAGAAGTAATGGCACACTAATTAACTTATTATCAGCAATTAGGAACCCAAGAGGGGTCCGTTTTTCAGTCCACTAATCCTGCATTGGTCAACAAAGGAGAAAACCCTCAAAGCACAGGGTTGGCAGTAAAACAGCTATGGTGACCCAGCTCTGGTAGGGGAAAGAAGCCCCGGAAAGAAGCCGGAAACAGAGACTGATAGAAGTGAAGTTGGGGAGGTGTGGGGCAAGCAATCAGGATGGAAAAGAAATGCACCGATAGGAGTAAGAGCATGGAAAACATACAACTATGCATTTCATGAAGCAGATAGACTAAACCTGGCCGTACTACCAGGGTGTGCGGTCCACTCAAGAGCCTGGAAATGATGTGTTCTGAGCACATAACACATGTTCACCCATCCTTGTGCTATCTCAATTCTTACAACTACCTGGGAAAGAGGCAGTCATTTTTTAATATTATAGTTGAAAAAATTTGGGGTCAGAAAGTCCACGAGGTTTATACAAAGTCAGCTGGAATAACATTTAGCATTTAATAATACTTGGAGCTAGATTTACATACATCTCTTATTTTGCATCGAATTACCCTATTAGTTACAGAGTAGCAGTATGTTTATTTTACACGTAAAACCTAATTGGATGTCCAATTAGTTCCCTTTTTTCTGTTGGAAAATACTTGAATGAAGATGGGATTCAAGGCCTTAGGAAGCTGATCACTGAATCTATTACCTAGCTCATCTTAAAAGAAATCATTTATTTATTTGGTACAGGGTCTGGCTACACTGCTCAGACCCTTAGTGATTCTCTTGTCTCAGCCTCTGCAGGGCTAGGATGACAAGCATGTGCCACTATGTCCAGTTTTAGGGCAGCATGACACAACCAGGATTCTGGGACCAGCACTGCATGTAGTACTAGGCATCGAACCCTGGGCCCTTGCATTTGCCAGGCATGTGCTTAGAACACTGAGATATCTTCCCCAGTCATCCCCCTTCCTTTTGTACTGGGAATCAAATTCAGGACCTTGTACTTGCCAGGCAGGCACTTAAGCTGATGAGGTATCTCTCTGGCAGGTCACCTTTTTAAAACAAAGGGACACTTACTGCTTCCAAAATTGACACACAGATACAATGCATTTCCATTCAAAATACACACAGCATTCCCCACAGAACTAGAGAAAACAATCCTAAATCTCCTATGAAACCAGAAGAGACAGAATAGCAACAAAAATCCTGCATTAGAGCAAGGCAGGGGACATCACACTCTCAGACTTCAGTTGAACTATAAAACTACAGTGATAAAATAGTATGAAACTGGCAAAAATTATGGATCAATGAAATAATATAGAGGATGCAGAAATAACTCCTAATCTTTGACAAGAAGTACACAAACTTGCTGGAGGAAAGAGAGACTATAACAAATGGTGCAGGGAAAACTGGCTATTCACATGCAGAGGAATGACCCTAGGTCCATATCTCTCGCCATGTACTGAAACTAAAGTGGAAATGGATCAAGGTTCTAAACACAGAAACATTTAATTATCTGGAAGATAAGTGAAACCCTTGAAAATATAGGCATAGGCAAGGACTTTCTGAGCAGAACCCAAACTGCACAAGAAATAATGCAAGAAACCACAAATATGGTCAAATCAAATTGAAAAGCTCTGCATAGCAAAGGAAACAACCAACACAGTGAAGGGACATCCTGTCAAACTGGGAAAAAAATTGCCAGCTATTCCTCAGAAGACTGATACTTAGGACATATAAAGAACTAATAAATTAGACCACTACAAATAAAAGACGCAATTAAAAAATGGGCAACTGAATGAATACACATTTCCCAGAAGTACAAATGACAAACAAATACATGAAAAAAAGGCTCAACATCTCTGGCTATGAATTAAAACAACACAAAATTCTCACACCAAAAAGAAAGATTATTATCAAATAATAACAAATGCTGATGAGGTTGCAGGGAAAAGGGGTCCTTCATAATTGGTGGGAGTGTGAAGTATTACAGCCACTGTAGAAATCAGTATGAAGATTTCTTTAAAAATTAAAACTAGAAATGCCATTTCCCAACGATTCTCCTTGTAGATATTTTCCCAAAAGAGTTAAAGACATTGTATTACAGGGGCGCATGCTTACCTATGTTTACAGCAGCACATTTTATGACAGTTTGATCTTGGAAGCAGCCCATAGGTCCACCTACAAATGAATAGATAAAGAAAATGCAATAGTTATTCACAGTAGGGCACCATTCTGCCCTAATGGTAGATAAACATAAGTCACTTACAGGAATATGGATACATCTTGAGACCATGATGTTATGTACAACAAAGCACACACATAAGCTTAAATGTCAGTGTTTCTTTATGAGAAGTCTAAATATAAATGAAGAGAAAAAAAGGACAATAAGAGTAAAACAGCAAGACAGATCTCATACATTTGGGACAAGAACCAAGAGATGGAGAGAGGGAAAAGAGCGAACTGAATTTAAGGAGAGGAACTGCGATGTGTTCTGTACAGGTACCAAGTGCCTCTGAGGACTGTAATCATTATGTCCTGCAAACAAGCACCAAAGAATATAGAAGGAGGAGGAAGGAAGGGGGGAAGGTGAGACGATTAAGAGGAGAGAAAGTTAAGACATGGCATGTACATGTATGAGTACTATGAACCTGCTGGAAAGTGAAAATACAAGGAGACATTTAGAAATCCAAGCTAGCTGTGCCTCTTTGTGGCATGAGGCAAACCCACTATGCTACTTGGCCATTTCTAACTGCCTGGAGCATACTTATCCCATAGATAAAAACTTAATCTGCACAAATTCCTGAGCAAAAGTGTTATACCAGCTTTATTTATAAACTTTGGAGCAACCAAGGAGTCCTTGAATAGGTAGATGGGCAAACTGCTACATAGATACAATGTAATATTATTCTAGAATAAAACAGAAAGGAGCTACTAAAACATGCAACCACACGCATGAACCTAATGAGTATTACTGAGTGCAGGCAATCTGAAAAGGCTACGCACTGTTGATTCCAACTATCTAATATTCTGGAAAAGGCAAAACTTACGCAAACAGGAAGAATATCAATGGTTGCCAGGGGGTGAAACTATAGACTTTTAGGGCAAAGGAACTATCCTACATGATAACATAATTGTGAATGTCATAAAATGTTCAACAAAATTCATAGAATGTACAAAACACAGAATGAGTCTTAAGGTAACTATGTACTTTAGTTGATAGTAATAAATAAGTATTTTTATATTTAATGTAACATTTATGACACACTAATATAAGACATTCAGAATAATAAAGACAATTAGAAGGAGGAGGAAGAAAATATTTGGACACATAATTTTTATTCAATTTTTTTAAGGCAAACCGATAAAAGCAAAGTCTCTTAGCAATACATAATACACTTTCACTGGGATGTCATTAAGAGTATTTTTCCTCCTATATTATCTTTTCAGTGTTTTAAGCTCAAATGTGAATAAATGCTGATCTGCTATCCTTCTCAAATCCCTCTCCAAAAACAAGCATTGCTAGCTTTTAAATTCCCTTTTGCTGCCCTGTATAACATAATCCTCCGTCCCGAGGAGATATTTGTGCTTCTAGCTCTTCCCAGTAAGAGGTAAATGTATAACACAACGGAGAAAGAGCCGTCCTATCAAAGATGTTTATAACACAGGGCAGAAGCAAGTGAGTATGCCTAAACAAAATCATCAGCTCTGGAGGATTTTCTGAGAAGCTGAAATGTAAGATACATATAAAAAGTCTATGCAACATATAGAAAAAATTTAATGAGTAAATTAGAACACAAACAACTGTGTAACCAACCACCCAAAGGGTAAATAGAACATTTACATCATTGTGAAAGCTTCCATGTGCCTCCTTTGGATATTCTGCATTTTTTTCATAATTGCGTGCTTCATTCTCTAATATTCATTAACTATGCAATCTGAACATAGTGGATTGAGAATCTTGTTTCAGATGAGGACTCTTAAGCCAAGAAAAATAACATCTCGCTTAACCTGGTCATGGAGGGTCAGAAACCAAGGAGGTTCTTCTAACCTCCAGAGCTTCTTGATATATATATAATGTTTTGTCAACAAATGTTTTAAGAGAACACAGAGAAAAAGGAACTCTTTTACACTTTTGTTTGGAATATAAACTAGTACAACTACTATGGAAATCAGTACGTATATTCCTCAAAAGAACTGAAGCTAGAAATCCCATTTGCTCTAGTTTCCTTCTAGATGTCTTCCCCAAAGAGATAAAGTCACATATTACAATGAGACATCCATATGCATGTTTAACACCACACAGTTTATGAAAACTAAATCTTGCAGGCATCCTATAATACCTAGCAATACATAAACAGAGAAAAATGTAGCATTTATAATAATGAAGTATTATGGTGCCTCAAAGAAGGACAAATGAAGCATTTGCAGGTTGATGACTTCACCTTGAAAACATAATGCCAAGAGAAATGAATCAGACACACAAGCTTAAATATTGCAAGAGGTCTATTATATGAGAAAACTAAAGCATAAATAATAAAGAGCAAAGTGAAAGATAATAGGCAGCAGAGAGATCTTTTATGAAAGGGGAAGGGGATAAAGAGATGATGGAAGGAATTAGGGAGTGGAGGGAAAGGGAAGGGTAAAAAAGTGAAAGGGAAGGAATGGAAACAGGTTTTGCAAATGGGAAGCAGACAACAGATGTAAGGAGAGGGAGGGATGGAAAAGGGAGGAAATAAAAAACGAACTTGGATTTAAGATGTGTTATGCACATGTGCTGACACTCCACTGTATAAATGCAACTGTTATGTATTGTCAAGATATACTGCTTAAAAATAAAAAAGCACAGGACAGTGCATGTGTGTGCATGCTTGTGCATGTGTGCATGTGTGTAGTTAGGAAAGTAACTACTATGTTTATTACAGACTCCCTTAGCATCACACCTTTATTATTTTTTCCTTTTTGAAGATAAGTCTGAGACTCTGAAATATTAAGTAGTCACAAGTCAGGCAGTGTGTGGCAGAACTTAGATTACCATTTAGTTACCTCTGAACCAAAAGCTTGGGCTCTTGGAAACTTTCTTTGCATTTAACACATCTAATTATTTTGTTACTTCCAAAGTACTGCATTTCTACAATTTAAAAAGTTCCAGAACTTGTACTGCTTGTTTATCAAAACAGGGAGACTTTGTCTTTCAGGATGTTTGGTTTGTTTCCATAAGGACAGAAATTTATTTGGTTTATCCAGTGAGAAGACTGAGGGTGGAGGTGGAGGGGCAGCTAGGCAGAGCAGGACTATTCATGGCAGCACAGTGATAACATTAGGGGTGCCTTTTCCACTTTCTTGCCCTATTATCTTTGATGTGCTTCTGTCCTCATGGTTGTTGCATCAAGCATTTCTTATGTCTCCACGTATTTCATTAGCATTCCAGATTGAGAGAGGAAAGGGAAAGGAAGCAAGACTGGATCCTTAGGAAAAGAATCACAGCTTCCCATGAAGACTTTAACTTACACCCCACTGTCCATAATCATGACACATGGTCGCCCTCAGCAGCATGGATCCTGGAGAAGTAATTGTAGAAAAGCATATGGATACATCCACAAAATTGAAATCTTGCTGTTAAGAATTAAGGAGGAATGGGTATTCGGTAGGCAACTTGTGCGATCTTACACAAACATTAGTAAGGATTATCAGGTGCAATGTGAGTGTCCATCCACTGATCACCTCTGGCATCTCCCTCCCGTATGGTAACTACAGTTGATATTTTGAGTTAAATTGAAAGGACACAGTAGACACAGATAGAAGAAGAGATTCAAGCAAATTTATGCAAAAGGGACATGTATGAAAGAGAGCAGGCCTAGGGAGTTTAATCTGTGCAAACAAATTGAGGGGTATAAGGGATGAATTCACAGTGGGCAGAGGAGTTTTGCTCCCATATGAAAAGGCTCAGACAGACACTGTAGAAGAGTGAATTATATTTCTATAACAAGAAAATTTATATTTGTGGTCATACTGAGATTCTTAATCTTTCTCCAAGGTGAGTCAATAGAGTCATCAACATTTTGCTGTTTACCACCTCCACAGCAACATGCTGGAGAATATGAATAGACCACTGGAGCATGATTCACCATTAATTAACAGTATTATTCTTTTTAGCAATTTATAAAAGACAAAAGAACAATTACTGTTTAACCAGAAAGCAGTGTAAATGTGAGGGTCTTTCGTTTGCTACGCTGGATCTGTTTTGAGTGTCTTTTTAAAAGCTGTATGGATATGGCTTAAGCTTTAAAACGATCAGCTAATTCCACCAACCATTTGAAAACCTCCTCTAACACAAATGCATCAGAAAATATCAGGCATTTGTTTAAATTTGCTTTTGTCAGTAGTGTTACAAGCATCTCAGAGGACATAAGCAAGAGTTTATAATACTTATCAGAAATATTTTTAGAACATGCTTAGCTGTTTCAGTAGCTTGCAGTATAAAAAGAAATTCTTTTGAAAAGTCAGGAACTTGTTTTTTCTAATGCTTAAGCAAATCGAGACTTCCAGGAGTTACTTTCTAAAATCTGGCAGGTAACTTCCGCATGACTTCTCCTGCTTCCTATACATTTTCTCCTTCTGTAAATACATGATTTGATGGGACTCCATTTTGGGATTGCTTCAACATTTGAAATGTCTTACTTTGAAGGCAGAGGTTTTTCTTTTTCCTAGAGTTTTCCATTTATTATTTTGCTGTTTTATTATTTCAGCATGGTCAGTGCTGAAAATGACAATGGACATTTATTTGTGCAGGGAACCCCCTGGCTTTTTTATGCTTCCTTAATACTCTAGAATGTTAAGGTTGAATTTTGGTTTTGTTTCTACATTTCACATATTTTTACTAATTTTCATATTGTTTACTGAAAAAGGTTCATTAATTTTTCAAATTTGTGTACTTTGTTCATTTTATATTGGTGTATTTTGATAGAAATTGGTCATGTTGACAGCCACAAGATTAATTTAAATCTTAACAATTTACACTGCATCACAATTGAGCCAAAGACTGCACTGGATTTTTATCTTTGAACTCTACATATGAAATTATAAGTACTGCTTTAATAAAAATGTAGTTTAGGTAGGTAAGCATAACTTAGGCCACTGTAAAATTAAAGCTACACATTAAATAATGATGTTTTGGCCAACAATGGACAACACACATGATGGTGACTCCATAAGGTTGTATTATTTAGTGATGCAGCCATCTTAGTTTAACTATACTCTCTGAATTTATACAATGACAATATCACCAAATGGTGCCTTTCTCAGAATATATCCTTGTTGTTAAGAAACACAGAGCTCTACTTTGTAATAGACATTTATATTTTAAGATATGCATGAAAGCATGAGTTGGTAAGATCTTAGTGAAAATATGCCATTTTCTTTAACACATATAACAGCTAGAAGAAACAAACACTATATTGCTTGTTTAGTTGGAATGTGAAAGAAAATCTCCTTTGAAAAAGAAAACTGGACCACTGATAGTAAGAGGTAATGATGTTACATGTGGCCTTTCCTTTAATATTAGGAAAGAGAGGTAGGACTAAACCATTAAAAATCTTTTTATTAAAGACTGAAGAAAAGCCAAGGAAAATTTAGCTATATAATTCAAGAAATAAGATTTTCCTCTGGGTCTTAAGGTACATGTCAATTCTGTGGAAATTTACTTATACAGAATAAATCCAGTTGCTATAGATTAACCCAAATATCTCAGAAGTCAGACACCATAGATGAAGATATCTCGCTGCCTATGTTTTGTTCACTTTGCACTTCAGCTACCATACACACACCTTCCAAGACTTTGGTATTTATTTGTTCATGTCAGATGAGAAAATCTGGATACTTGTCCCTGTGCTAGTGCCTGGGTGAGGAAGGGCTAATAGGGCATGTAGCATTGCCATTGTGGTAGGAACTGGGGACATAAGTGGCCGCTCTTGGAGGGGTATGAAGCCTGTGGTTAGAAGCAGAGATCTATTCCGCTCTACACTGGGGTATGCAAGGCTATCATTATCACACCTAAAAAGCTAGCAAGATATCTTTGTGAAATCAGTTATTCTGGCTGAACATTTTCTATTCTTACTCCTTTAGCCTAGTAAAAATGCTGTAATTAGCTTACAAAAAGGCTAAGCCATTTTCTTTATTTTTGCATTGTGAAGTTTGTTGAGTATTCAAATTTTATCTATTCACATTTTGTCCTGTGTTTGTTTTCTTTTGTAAAGCTTGACATGCTGAGTAAGTCCGTATCTGGAAGCAAATGAGATGGAAGTTCTTTGTGCTTTTCAGAGTCTTTTGGAAGCAGGGTAAAACCCAGCTTGCTGGCCCTAGAAATATACTTGTGTAAACAGCTAGAGCCTGCAAGAGCTCACAGATGACTCTGATTACACGTAGGACTGCTTCTCATCTTGCTCTTCATTGTCTTAAGGCATCTATCTTAGTAAAGAGTCATGGCCAATTTTCTGGGATATAGTTGGAATAGGGCAGCATCTACATTTTTCACTTACATAATTTAGGTTTTCAATTTTTATTGATGCGTGAAAATCTTAAGCTCAACTTGAAACAATTGTTGAGAACTTCTTTAACCAATCTATAGTTGTTCTGAGTCTGTTAAAGTTATTCAAATTACTGTCCCAGGGAAAAACCACTCTCTCTGATTCCACTAAAACTCTAAAACAAAAACTAGAAAGAAAATAAAACGGTACTTCATGATGTCAAATGTGGATGTAAAATAATGGACTAGAAAAAATATTTTCTTTGACTAAGTCATATGTAATATGAATGATTATCTTGAAAATGTAGCGTGATTATACAACACAAGTAGGTAAATACATAAAAAAGATGTTCTACCCATACTTAATATTACCTGTATGAGAAAATACTGTGATTTTAGTTGTCAATCCTGGATTTTACAATATACCCCAGACAAGCAAAAGAATAACACATTGGGCTACATTTAATTGATATAAGTTTCCTTCCTACAACAATCTCTGCACTAATTATTGCACCTATGGAAAACATGGACAATAATATGAAGCAAAAATTTATTGAAACTCTTTTGAGATTAATACTTGGCTCCTGGGGCTGGTGAGATTGTTCAGCAGCCTAAAGCACCTTAGAAAAGCTTAGGCAACCGCAGGGACTGTGGTTAGATCCTCAGCAACCACATGTTGTGCCAGCCCCACTCCTAGGGTAGGCTGAGCTGGCCATTATATATATCTTGGCTCTTAATTTTTAGGAGGTTGTCAACCATTGGGAGAAATGAGATGAATGAAAGATTATATTGGAAATGGGTGGGTATTTGATAGTTTAAACACAGAGGCACATGGAAAGGCATCACAGATCAGCCCTGGGAACTGAACACCAATGAGAGTAACTAGCTCAAAGTCTAGTCAGACTCTGGATTTTATTCTCTGCTCCTTAATTATTGAATGATCTCGTGCAAATTGATTCATCTAAGTATCAAGTTCTCAATTGTAAAATGAAGAAAATAAAGGTACCTTTCCTAATGAGGTTTAAGTGAGACTATATTTGGCATAGTGCCTGGAGACTGTAAATGCTCAGTTTATTTTGGCTATGACTGTTTACAGATGAGGTGGTGCTTGAACTGAATATATAGAATGAGTAGGAGTTAGAGAATAGAGAAACAGAAGACCTGAGCATTTCGGCGAGAAGCAATGACTTGACAGGAGAGAGACACGAAACATGCTGTGATCTCTGGGTCACAGCAAGTAGTTTAAATATTATAGTCTAATTTACTTCCATTAAGACAAGTATGCCTTCACAGGTTGCATAAAAGTACCATAAGAACTTTTGTCATACTATTTGTAATCTAGCTCAGGAGTTTTTTCAAACATAGCTTCTTCCCAGTGCTCCTCATACATTGGCTCACCCTCTTTCTGAATTCACTTGGGCTCCTTCCCTCTGCTCCAGCACTTAATCAAATTCTCAGATTTGCATCACTGACCATAGAGCTGATGAGGCCCCTTCAAAGGTTACAGCTCTTGGTGTTTGCCCTTTGGTGCTCTGAACTACAATCACAGTTGAGACACTGCACACCACTGAATCTGGTCATCATCTCGGATACTCCCTAGCCTGCCCTGGCACTAATCCTGTGCCACCAGACACCATGACTGGACTATTTCCTAGGCAGATTATAATGAGTTTTGTGTATCTAGTTTAAGAATCAGGTAATTTTCCTAAAACTATGATTAACTGCTGAAGTTTAATTAGCAGAAAGACACACTCAGATTTGTTTTCAGAAGATTACTCTAGCCGCAATCTCCAGATCAGAGATAGGAAAAAAGAATTGGAGCAACACCTGGGGCAATGCCAGTGAGACAGAATCGGTTTGAACAGCACCAGTAGAGAAGGTAAAGCAGCGAGTGTGAAAGACACTATGGAAATAGGCTGTCTCGTATACATGATGAGTGATCTGGCAGTTTAGGAAATCTACCAGATTTCTAGTTCTGGCAACTGAAGGGGTGATTAGAAAAGGAAAACAGGTCTATGGCCATACCACCCTGAATGCACTTGATCTTGTTTGATCTCAGAAGTTAAGCAGGGTTGGGCCTGGTTAGCAGTTGGATGGGAGAAAAGGAAAACAAGATTTAAAATGCTAAATTTTAGGGTGGAAATAATGAGACCAATATATGGATATTTTAAATTTAAGTTCATTATGGGACCCATAAGTGGAACTATCAGGAGAGGAGCCTGGGAGTTTTTTTTTTTTTTTTTCAGGACTGGGGTTCGAAATCATGACCGTGCACTTGCCAGTCAGCCACTTGTGCCATGGAGCTATCTCCCGAGCCTGGGAGTTTTAAACACATGGATTTCTTTACACAAAGGTGGGGATTATAAGCCTAGTTCTGTTCTAGAAACCACCATCTGTTGGTTTTGGTAGATGTTTTAATACCAGTGAACCTGATTATGACTGAATTAACCATTCTGAAAGATACAGCTATCCTACCCACAGGTTATCTTTCACTATGCTGGGCACATATTTAAAACATTTTTAAAAACATTATGGTTTTCTCAAGTTTTTAAATAAGGGGATTACATCGTCTCAACTTATACAACCACCAATACCCTAGTGATAGCAGAATGAATACAGGCTTGACTGGTAGCGTTTGACTCTATTAATGGAGTCATCATTTGTGAACTTGAAAACACTTTTTTAAGTTCTCAATTCCTCCTTTTCTCAAAATGCAAAAGTGGAAATTATGAGAATACTTGTTCAATAGAACTGTTAAGAGTGAGAATTCATGGAACAGTGGCAGGCGCAAAGAAAACCCTCAATAAATGTGACCTACCCAAGATAATACAGCAAAGCTGCATCATAAGTTAACTTGCTTGCTTATTGGATAATTTTAGTTTTACTTAAGGTGGAATCATACCCATATTAGACAGGCACACATCATTGGAAATTTACATGCTGTATGCTTTTTAAAAGTTCATCATTTTAACTAATAATGAAGATGTGTGTCATATTAATAACAGTAAACATATTAAAAGATATAAACAGAAGAGAAACATAGCCATAAGTGTGATTAAAATCAATATGTGTTAAGAATATTTATATGCCACATTTTATAAAATACTAAGTTTACATTTTTCTCTGAATCTTGGAAAAACCTCAGCAATATTTCTAAGCTCTTCCTAGCAGTCTTCAAAAAGTACTTCACTATGCTAACTTCATAAAAGAACTAAGGAACATACAAGCAGAACTTGCTATGGTGAAGCATAATAGCAGTAGCTAAATTTTAAAGCCTGTTTACTTTAGTGAACATTTCATCATAACTTTAAAGTCAGAATTTTTATATAAGGTCTAGAGTTTATACAAACTGAAGTTCTGGCTCATGCCAGAAAACAATCTTCTCATATACATACTTACTAAAAGAAAGTAAAATATAGAATTTTAAATGCCTCTTAAGGTCATAATATTTCAAAAACTAAACTGCACTGAAGCATATATCTATTAGAAGCTTAAACATCATTATTTCCACATTATTTCTTTTTCTTTTTCTTTTTTAGCGAGACCAGGGTTCAAATTCATGACCTTGCACTTGCCAGGCAGGCACTTGTGCCATGGTGCTATCTCCCCAGTCCCTTAGATTATTTCTTTAATAACCAAATAACTCATTCTAGATTATAAACTCATGGTAAAACAGCTGTGTTGTTTATACTTCTTAAGAGTTTTCAACATCAAAGTAGAGAATTCTTAAATTTTACAAAGTGGTAATCCTGTGTATATCAAACACTGAATTCCAGTGAGGTAAAGTGGTTTCTTCAAGTATTAAGAAAGCTGTTTCTAAAATCCAAATTCAAAGTGATCTGCAGTAGTTCTTCTAATAGTAGATCACCATACTAACTATGCAACTTTCTTCATGGGACATGCAAAAAGGTCCAAATCACTCTAGAGCTCATTAGTGAAAAGTTAAAGTTATGATGTTCTAACACCAGCGTCATGCTGTTAGAATGGAAAAGGTGAAAATAATAACCACACTTCTTTCTTTAAAAGCTCCCAATTGTGTATTTCAGAACTGGAAAATGAATAAGCAGGGCTGGGGAGATAGCTCCGTGGCACAAGTGCCTGGACAAGTGCAAGGTCGTGAGTTCAAAACCCCATCCCACCAGGAAAAAAAAAAAAAAGCAACAGCATTCTGTTTTCTTTAGCAAACAGAGAACACTTTAAAATTAGATTAACACTTATATTCATCAATCTTATGCTCAAGATACCAACGATACATATTGAACAGATTGTTGATTTGGCTGAAGGTTATGGTTAGGGATGATAAGAACTAATCTTTCTTTTTCTGTTTATAAATTTACTGTTATCAGTAACCAAAGTAGGGAACAGGTAATCAAAGATGAAGGGCTAAGTATGGAAAAAATGAAAATGAAATTTTATGTATTAATAATAATTGAAAGTTCTGATTAAATAAAGGCTTTAATTGATCCTATAAAGATTTTGTACATGATCCTCTTTTTCCAGAGAATTTTATCCATTGCCTTCTTCCTTTCTTTTCTGACTGTTTCATTTTCACTGAAAATTCACATTTTCATTGAGGGTGTTATGTCTTTCAGCCTTTGCCTTGTGGAGGAGTTTCACATGATAATTTCTCACCTCAGAATTTGGCTCTAGTTTTTAGAGGCCATTAAAACTGAGGTTCTAGGTTAATGGTAGATTTCTTTGGCCAGCAATCCTTTGATTTCTCAATTTGGACTTCCGTAGGTCTTCAATGATTTCCCTTTCTTTTTAACTCAGCAATGTGTTTAATAAGCTGTTTTAAAATAACTTAACCAAATATTTGGATGTTTGCTGAATGAGGACTATTCAGTTTACTTAACCCACTTACGGTCACTCATAAATGGAAACACTTGCTTTAAATCTAGACAATATAAAAGTATAATGTAAATTTTAAAAATGAGAGAGAAAAACAGAGTGAAAGGATGGAAAAGAGTGCAATTTTTACCTTGCATTGTGGAATGTCAGTATATAGCATCTAAATTAGGACTAGAAACCCACAGATATCATATAAAATAACTATGTGATTGATAGAGGAATTAAAATAAATAATTAACAGTGTTATCTCTGAGCCCTGAGATGTTTGTGAAGAATCCAGGGAGAGGAAGTCTACTTCCAGAAAATGTGGAAATAAAATTGTCTTTATTCACAGTTAACATGTTCATGATAATTCTCACAGGAAATCTGATGAACTCTATAAAAAGGTAGTAGAATTAATAAGTGACTTTAACAAATTATTAAGATATAAGCCTAATAAAAATTAATTATATTTTATAGGAATGATTTAAAAGAATATAAAAATAATATTTATAAGGGCTTCAACATTATGATGTACTTAGGGATAAATCTTTTTTTTTTTTTTTTGTCTTTTTTTGAGACAGGGTTTCAGTATGCAGTTCAGTTGGCCTTGAACTCAATTTTGTAGCCCAGGCTGGTCTTGAACTTGCACTGATCCTCCTGCCTCAGTCTCCCAAGTGCTGGGATTACAGGCGTGCACCACCATTCCCGGCTTCTTAGGGATAAATCTGAACAAAGATTTGAAAGATCTGTATGCTGAAAACTAAAAACATCTTACTAGCTGAAATTGAAGAGGAATCAAATACAAGAATAAACAAATATTTTTCATGGACTAGAAGTCTCAATTATTAAGATACCAATTCTTGGCAAACTGATTTGTAGATTCAACACAATATCAATTAAAATTTTAGTTAGCTTTCTTTTTGTAGAAAATCAAAAGTACATTCAAAAGTCTACATAAAAATTAACATAACTGAAAAAATGTACTTGACTAAGAATATCCAAAACAATCTTTAAAAAGAACAAAATGGAAGTTTATTTCAAAATTCAGTGCAAAATTCAGCAATGAAGATGGCTTGGTATTGGGGTAAAGACAGACAAACATACGAGACCAAAAGAACAGAAAATCTCAAGATAGATTCTTACATGTATAGGCAAATATATGGCAACTCACTGGAGGACAGTCTTTTTAACAAACCTTGGAGCAGATGAATATTTGTATAGGAGGCTGTGAATCTCAAATCTTAGCTCATATGTTGCACAAAGTTTAATTCAAAGCACCCCATATACTTAAACATAAGAGCTCAAATAATAAAATTCTATGAAAAACAGAGAAGAAAAAATCCTGAATCTTGGATTAGGTAGACATTTTAGATAAAACAAAAGCAAACTACAACATACAATATTGATACACATGATGCCATCAGAATTAAAATTATTTGGCATTGGAAAGATACTACTAGAGAAATGAAAAGGCAAGTCATACAGTGAGAGAAGGGTTTGTAAAATATGTATCTGACTAAGTATTTGTATATAAAATATATTAAGTCTTGAAACACAGTATGATGATGACAACTGAAATCAGACCAGGAGTGGAGGTTATGAACACATACTTGAGAGACAAAGGAACCATCAATAGGCACATGAAATGATGCTCAACTTCAGTAGCTATCAAGAAAATGAGAGTTATTCATTTTCCTGTACTGGAGATCAAACTTAGGACCTTGTGCTTGCCAGGTAGGTGTTTATGTTGCTATTTCCCAGGCCCCAAGAAAATGCAAATTTAAACCACAATGAAGATTAGAAAGGCATGTGGTTAGAAACCACATATAATCCTGTTGGAGATACAAAATGACACAGCTAGTAAAGCATTTTGGCAATTTCTTACAAAATGAAATATACAATCATAATATGAATCCTAAAGTATCTACCAAAGTAGAATCAAAATATTTTGGGGCTGGGGAGATAGCTCTGTGGCACAAGTGCCTGCCTGGCAAGTACAAGGTCATGAGTTCAAACCTCAGTCCTACAAATAAAACAAAACAAAACAAAAAAATTATTTATAATAACATGTATCTATCCATCAATGTTCACAGTAGTATTAATTATAACAAAAATCTAGAAATTGTGGTATAGCTATACAATGGGATACTATTAAGCAATAGAAATAACTACAATAAATAAGTATCAAAATGACCCTGTCAAATAAAAGTCAAACTAAAAAAGAAACACCTCAAACAATTACAGATTACATGTTTACATTTATATGACATAACAGCAATTCAGTAAAGGGAAAACAGTGACAACAGATAAAAGTTTTTAGTTATGGAGGAAGAGAAGTGACTAAAATGGGTCATGGGGTTTTAAGGTGATAGAAAGTATCTTGGCTGTGGCTACAGCCCAATAACTGCAATATCTTGTGAACACTTAACTAATTGTACTCTCTTATTATGTATTTTTCTCTGTTTAAACTATATCTCTATTTTAACCAAGAGATATAAACTACATACATATCTGTATAAACTATACACAACTGTTTTTAAACAGTTATTTTACTCCCAAATGTCATAAAACTGATTATAAATGTACCTGTCAAATACTTTTGTCAACCAGAGAAACTGGAGTAGAAATTAAAAACAAGCCAGGTACATTTTTCATTGAAAAATTCCTTGGAATAGAGCAGCTCTTGATGATCAGTTGTACTATGTACATCCCGAAAGCAAGTTGTATGAAAGACATAATAGGCCCACTGCCTTCTGTGTTCTGCCTTTAGAGCTTCTTACTGAGAAATGGATAAATGGATTCTCTATTTCCTTCTTTACAGAATTTCAATGTTTTAATATCTTCTGTGTAGATCCAGTGGACCCTTTTGAAGCCTTTATATGGCCAGATGGGAAGGGAACAGACCAATTTCCACTGGTCCAATTTCATCCTCTTCCTACAATTAAAAAAAAGTCCTTAAAATCCCCTTTTCTCATTTAAGAGAAGGGTTAACAAAGCCCAGTAACACTCTTAAAGCTCTCCTGCTGCTAACTGAGTGCAACAGAAACTGTCACGGTACGGACTGACTCCTGACTGAGAGCTGAGTCTTTCTCAAGAGAAATCTGACAATTAAGTGCATAAGTTGTTCCTGGATTGTACCAAAAATTATCCCACCTGGGGTTCTGAGGACTGGCAGAATATGGCCAAGGGAAAGCCCCTTTGTGGCACAGATCTAAAATACCCTGCTCTATTGGACTGACCACAGATAAGTAGCAAGCAAATGCATGTTAGAGTTATAGCTTCATATGACTTCACAAGAAGCTCTCAAGAGTATTCGGATTAATTTCAGAGATAAATTATCAGTGTTACAGAGCACAAACAAAACTTTAGTCATTTTTAGGTTAAAATAAATAATGACAAGATTCTCACTATGCAGCTATCTGTATTGGTTTGAACTTCCAATACTTTGTAGCACTATTTCAAATTTGAGCAAGATCCTCTTATTCAAGCTGTAGCCTTCAAAAAATAGTCTTGTTCTTTAGAAGACGGACGACCATCTGCAGGATTAGAGAACAGAGACACAGTCTCACAAGCTGGTTAAGTGATCATACTCTGGAGTCACTGTCTCTTAGTCTGTTTTAAACTTTTACTCTTGCATGTACACTAGAGAAAATTATTAAATTTATGCGATTCTTTTTTATGGGGGATAAAAGTGATAATATACATTGTATTTGTTAAAAGGATTAAGCAAAAAGAATACATGTAAGAAGACATAATCGTACTACTAATTTCTGTTCATTTAAAGGAACAATTAGGTTTTATATTGTTAGATCAATTGTGCATGCCTGCTGTATGTGGTAATCTGAGCACCTACTTTGAAGAAAACAATGTACAATATAAAAACCATTGTTAATTTCCTGTCATCTTGTTTTGAAATTCTGTATCACTTGTATTGTTTTTTCTCTTCATAATGATAATAAAAAACAGCAAAAAGTTTTTAGCACATAGAAATTGCTTGTATTAAGATTAGGTCCTACTGTGAGACAGAACTCACGACTTACATTTCTTTAATATAAACGTGAGATGAGCTTTAGGAGGCTTAGATTCAATAGCCTCCAACATCACAAGCTTCATTGGTGGCCCACTACAATTGCAGAACATTTGACTGTGTATGTATCTGCTTCCTCTTAGTCCAAAGAGAAATATA
>PVJA010005983.1:0-75699 GCA_004027025.1 Myocastor coypus
CCAGGAGGAACAGTGATTTTAGGATGCTACAAACATGACTTTCGCCCCAAGATTTTAATTTAGTGTTAGGCAACTAATTCGCACACTCTGAGCTGATAAATCTTCTATTATTCCATAGGAATATTAACAGCATTAGGTTTTTGAGGCAAAGATTAGCAGTATTTTTGTAGTCATGAAGCAGTGAAATTCGTGGCATACTTTTGCTGAGCCTTGCCCCAAAGTTTTAAGTACATTTACCTGAGTGATAGTAATTTATGAAAAGGTAGCGAAGTAAATGATAATATTTGTTACAGTTTTATGTCTCTGAGGCGTGAAAAACAGGGTGGAATTATCCTTATCTTCACACAAGTTATAAACACTGGCACCTGTGTGTGGTTAGCTGGTTTGAGCAAACAATTGCCAGAAATACATCTGAGACAAGGGATGCCTATCAATCTGTGAAGAACAGTAACTTGGAAAATCAGGAAGAAAACCTTACAATGCCTGCTATGTCGCTTCTTATTGAGGCCACACTCCATTGAGTATTCACTCCGCAGCTCACTTTCAAATAATTGTTTATCAAATATAATCAATAGGAAACCCCATAAGAAGCAAAGGCCTTTCATAACCTCCATAAGGCAAAAAATGGATGCTTTTCTACTGTTGTCAGTTCAGTGTTTATTTTCTTTCTTGTACCATAACAGGCATAATGACCACAGTTCTGCAGTCTTGATTTGCTTGGCTACCTAATCAAGTCTTTATATACACTGAAATAAATATTATTCTTTAACTAAATACAGATGTTCATTTGGAAACCCATATAGCACCTTATACAATAGTCAGTGCTTCATAAGTATTTGCATAATTATCCTTCATATACAACCTATTAGCCTTTATACTTTTGTGCATATGTTTTAACTTAAATATCACTTGCGTATACATGCACTCATAGAATAAGAATGAAAAGCTCTATTTTCCTATACAGCCACAACATCAGAACATTCTATAAAGGGAATACAAAAATGAAAAGATTCTTTGGAGATTAAAAAGGTGGGACATCTCCTTCAGAAGTCTAAAGCTGATATAAACGAACACCACTATTGGCATCTAACTTGAGTACTTCCAGGTAAAACATTCAGAGTATCCCTTAGATTGAAAAGTCTTTCAGGCCATGATAGCGCCAGAACTGGTGCATAACAAGGAACATTCCCCTGGTAACTATGTTCTCTTTGAACAATACTTTAAATTTATTAGTGCGCTCATATCTGTGGGCAACGCCAATCATTGGCACAGAGGCAGCTACCGATTCCAAAATTATCAAGGTATTAGCTGCAGCCAGGGTCAGCCTTCATCTGCCCTCCTTGCACGTAAAATTGGAGGCACAAATAACATTCACATCCTTGGAACAAATAATGTGTAGATAACCTGAGCCATTTTAAATGGCAAACAACACATTCCACTTCCTTAAGATCAGCAGATATGACCAAGTTTCCAAGGAAAGAAAGTAGAGATTCCCAAGGTCAGAGAACAGTTTCAAGGATCAAAACACCACCAAGCATCCCTGGGCCCAGGCCTCCAGCTTCCTTGGGTCTCCCATGAGCACTCGCTCTTCATAACCAGGCGAGAAGCCTGAGAAGGGGCACACTGCTGCAGGGAGCTTCTTCCAAGGCTCGTGCCTCAAGAGGGGGCCAGGCGATCCTGAGGATGCAGTGTGCCTTTTGAAACAAAAAAAGAGTAAAACTTCCCTTTCAGTTAAAAAATAATAATGTCCTGGTTAAGTGACAGGCAGGAATATTACTTTTGTCTCCAGGAGTCCTATAAATAAGAAAACCTAGACAGTATAAAGAGAAAGTAAGGAGTCAAATTCCAAGCTCACGGCCTAATTCTTCAGCTGCCATGCTGCAGTTGGATGTTGGTAAGTCTAATGGTTCGCTAAGTATACAAGGTCTTCTGTCAAAATCAAGGTCTGCCCCTGCGACTCTTTTTAGGCAATAAACAATAACATAGTGTACCCAGATACGACAGTGCTTTATATACAATAAATGTTCTTCAACACTAACAGAATGTTAAACAAAAGTTTTACAACCACTGATACTTTAATCTTGCCCATTGAATGTCAATTCCAGATAAGTACCAGTACTACACTGATGCCAGATTGTACAACCACGTTTGCTATGACCGTGAGTTATTAGAGGCTCCAATCACTGTATCAAGGATGGCACAGAACAAAAAAATTAACAAATAAAAAGGATGTTAATTAGATGTGTAATTACAAATGAATAATTTAATATTAACAGTTCACTCAGCTGTGGATTCCATTATGCTATCTCCTTTCTTACTCTCTACCATAAACTTCGGGGTTTTCTTTGGCCAGTTTAGCCTTGCCCCAAGGGTGAGGCTGGGGCCGTGCATGGAGCTTGGATCAAACTGAGGTACTCTGTGCCAGGGTAAGCTTGCCGAGGCAGATGTTTTAGACTGCTTAACTATCTCACAAGCCCTACACTGCAAACTTTTTGCTATACACTTCAAATAAATTAATTTGGTGTTCTTTGTGGGCATTATTAATTAGCCTATGTTACAACAAAATAGAAGTGGAAAGCAGTGAATCAGGTCCCTTAGTAAAACAATAAAATATTTTGTTGCTACATTTGAAAAATACATTTTTGAAAATTTGCTCAGTAGTAGGACACTGCTCTACAATGGTCATATCTCACAATGTAAATTGACTCTTTTTCTTTGCAGTTTGTTTCAGTTACATTGAGATACTTATCTATGGAAAGACATGTTCAGAATTAGATCATTCTCTGTGGCATATTGTTCTCACAAAATAAATTTTAACTTAAAACAGAATAGTCTAAAATCGCATGCAATGTTGTCTATGTAACCACAGAGCTTTGTCTCTTGATACTGTAACAGTGAGGGTTAGTTGATTTCAAAGCAAGCAAAATGCAGAGATGAGAATATGAACTCTACCCATGTATTTCATCCCTGGTGATAAAAGGACGCCTATGGCAACATGGTACCCACTAATGAAACAAGATCCTGGAGTTTTCTACTTCTCAAGTTAAATATATTCCATTGTTGAGGAGGAGAGCTGCTTTGAAAGTAACAGAAATGCAGAGACAGTTCTTGATGAATGGATATTTTCTTATATGTCAACTTTTAAGTATATAAAAATGGAAAAGAGCTGGGAAATGTGAAAGATGAAGGGTTGTTAAAATGTACTCTAGGGAGAAGAGGAAGAGGCCCAAGGAAGGCCTTTTCACCTTTCAACTTTTTAAAAGCAGAAGATGGGAAGCTGGAAGTTGTACAGTTGATGTAAGAATTACAAAAGAACATTCATGAGGCACCTTATATAGTGTCTCCCATTGCGACCGATCAGGCAATTGTGATCATATTTTTCTTTATATGGAAGCCTCTAGATGTGCATATTACCTGGAAACTCACATTATGTGGAAGAGACCTATTTCTACACTAATGAGCTTTTTCATGAAGTCTAACTTACAAGATGATGAATGACATGGAGGAGGCATAAACAAGGGAAGTGAAAATCATGGTGAGGGACCCAGTCTCCCAAGCTCTAAGCAGTAGGTGAGACTTGACCCAGTAAAGCCTGAGGATGTCTTCAATATTCATTCCAACAAGGCTCAGTGTTGCCCTCAAGAAGGAAAGACAGGCAGCAAGTCACAGGAGCCTAGGATTGAACCTCATGTCAACACCATCCTACCACCAAAGGAATTGAAATCTTTAAGCCACTTGGAACTATATTGACATTCCCAAGGAGCTGATACCAGGAATAATTAAGGACTTTATGCTTTCCAGAAAGGCACAGTGTCACTGAGCTATAGCCCCAGCCCTGACCTTCAAGTTTGCTTGTTTGGTTGGTTTTCAAACTTAGGACCAGCTCATTTGGAAGGATAAATTTCTGCCCAGCAGTTTTTTCAGAGAAATTCCTGCTTTTTTTCCTTTCATTTAAGACTGCTCAACTTGGGAGCAATTAGAGGAAATTAAAAATATTCAGAAATATTTTCCACCACCAACTTCATCCCACTCCTCTCAGTTCACATCTCGCTGTTCCTGAGCAGAGACACATGGCTCCCTCACAGGGTTAGGTGTCACCCGGTCCTTCCGTTTATGTGGCATGAAAGGGAAACTGTTGAATGCCACTCTGTGAAAGAACCTAGGAGATACCACAGTCACAAAAGCCTCAGTGCAGTACAGTCTCCTGGAAGGCAGCTCAGACAATCTAGAGAAAGTCCCTGCAGGAGCAATAACCAGCAGTGTGACAGAAAACAAATACCTGAAATGCCTTAAGCCCCAGCGTTTGCACTTACAACATGGACAGCCCTGGTGTACACACAGCTATGTATGTAAATATAGGCATGTGCATGCAAACAAGTCTAATTCATGTATAAAAGCGTTAGGGTTCTAAGTGTATTTTCTTCCTTTTTTATCAAAAACTGCTTCCTTAAAATATGACATGATACTCAAGTAATTCAGGCCTCCCGATCACAAGCCTCAACAGCTTGACCTCACACTCCATCTATTTCCATTTCTTTTCTTTTTTTCTCTCTCTCTTCCTGTAGTATTGAGTTCCTTCTACTCTCTGTTCAGTCCTTCACCTTCCCATTTACCACAGGTTCTGATTTTCCCAAACCCCACCTTTAAGCAGTGTTATGATTTGTATCTAGTTGTCCCCTCAAAGACTCAAGCAGTCATGGAGTGGGGATTTTTAGGGTTTGAGATTAATTTATCATCCACTGGGATTATGAGTGACCCAAGGCTGGGATGATGGGTTTTATTACTGCTGGGACTTGGGGTGTGTTACACCCAGCCTGAGGCAGAGAGCCTAAATGTAACAAAAGGGAGACAGAGAGACAGACTCCGTGTGGCCACTGTTACTGTTCCTCTGCCATGAACTGCTGCTCTGCCATGTGCCCCTCTGCCCTGGAGCCACCAGAATATGGACTGAAACGTCCAGTAACTGAGCTAAATAAAACTTTCCTGCCTTCACTTTGGGTGTCGGGTATTTGTCCCAGCAATGAGAGAAGAGTAACTAAGACAATCAGGCTCTTTGGTTGCTGTCATGCCACAAAGGCTTCCCCACCTTGATTTCTTGTCACGGTGCAAGGAGTTTTTGACAGCAACACTGGAATCCAATCTTTTAGTTTCCACAGACTTCCAGCTCCTACTGCTCAGGTATTCTTCAGCACTTCAAAACTCAGTACACCCCCAAACACATCCAAATCCTTGCCTCTTACTGTGTTTCTTATCTCTGTTAATTGCCTCATTATCTTCCCACTCAATTTCAGAATCTGCAAGGCTCCCATCCACCATCTCTTCTCTCTGGCTGGGCAGAAACATCCAGTTCTTCATCAGGTCTCTTCAACACTAACTTTGTAATTTTTCTCATCTGTTATCTTCCTTTACTCTCCCATAGTTTGGTATGTAAACTATCCCTCACTTGACAGATTGCATGGGCCCCAACCCTCACCCCCACAGCCCTTCTGTATTGCTGATTTTCTTCCTTTCCCTCTGCCCCACAAACATCCAGCTCAAGCAGCACCCTTCTAACAAGTGTAAGATAGTATTGCGTATTTCTCCATTATTGGACCCAACTTCCACCTCCCCTAGCCTTCTCCATAGACATGTTTGGGGGCTTGGGGTAGAATCTAGCTAGACCTAGAATGCCTAAGATAAACAGGACTCAAGGCACATTTAAATCTCCTAGTTGTATCCAAAAAATGATACAAGTGAAAGTAATTTTAATTGTATATTTTATGTGTCTTCTCAATTTAATATACAGTCACTATAAAATCAATAATGCACTTTCAATTTTATAATTTATCTCTGAAAATATGGGTATTATTTTACACATATGGCAAGTCTCAATTTATTTTAACTGCACTCCAACTATTCAAAGCCATATGTGTAGCTGTGATATTAGATAATGAAGAATTGGAGAAATAAAACTGGGATTTCAAACTTGGCTTCACTTAATAACTACATGTGATTTCAAACAAAGTAATAATTTACGGAAGCTACAAATACTAGGGAAACAAACAAAGCATAGGAAGACAAATACTTCATGAGTCCTCTGACATATGGAATCTTCTAAGTCCAAGCCTTAGAAGCAGAGAGCAGAGAGCACTTATACTTACCAGGGGCTAGAGGTGAAACAGTGGAAGATGGTGGCTGAAGAACACAAAGTTTTTGTTAGATAAGAGTAAGACTTCCAAAGTTTGACTGTTGTGTGTGACTATATACAGTACTTGAACTTTGCTGAGACAATTGATTCTAAATGTTCTCACCGTAAAATAATGCTTTCTAAGGCAATGGTTACATTAACTAGCTTCATTTAATCAGTTTGACATGTCTGTATGCCAAAAAGCCAAGCTGTAGATCTTAAATATACATAATATTTTTATTAAAACTATATTCATTGAAATTAGAAAGTAAGATGAGCATGGTGGCACACCCTGTAATCCCAACACTTGGGAGACTGAGGCAAGAGGATCAGCATGAGTTTGAGACCAGCCTGGGCTACAAAAGTGAGCTCAAGGCTAGCCTGAACTGCACAGTGAGACACTGTCTGAAAAAGTAGGAAAAAAAAAAGAAAAAGAAAAGAAAAAAGAAAGAAATTAGAAATTAATTAACTAATATAAATCCTTTGCTTAAGCCAGGGTTGATCTGAAGTAAAATTTCAATATATACACATTATTTGTTATCATTATCATCAAAGCTTTTCCATGCTTGTTATATTTGTATAAAAGCCAGCTCTACATTGTATTTCTTCTAAGTTATCCTTCATGCCTAGTCTCTAAAATCATGCCCATGTTAAACATACTGGTTATGTGTAGGTCTCTGTGGACTAAGGTTGCAATACAGTTGGGGGTACTAGAGGGGCAGGTGCAATGGTTGGGGTTCTAACCAAGGGCCCAGCACATTTTAGGCCTCAGAATCAACAACTGAGCCCCACAGATTGGCTTTTGATTTCAAGGTATGGATTTTAGGAGATTCCTGAACTTCCAAAAATTCTTAGTTCTAAATTTCTAAAATAAAGATTTTAGCAATGTAAGTCTCAGAGGATCACCAAGGAATTAATGATAAAATTCAGGTAAGGCCCTTAGCTTAATATTTACTACAAATAAGTGTCAGTGAATATTCAATATGCTTATTATTTTAGGGTGAACTCAAATACTGTTTTCTCCACAAATATTTCTTGCCTTCAATGAAACTGAAAAGACACAATCTTCCCAAAATCTTTCCTGGAAGCAAGAATTATACTGATATGCAAACCAGAGAAGAATGCAATTAAAAAATAGAAATATAGGCCATTCTCTCATAAACACAGATGCAAAAATCCTCAGTAAAATCCATGCAAATAGAATACAGCAAGTTATTAAGAAGATAATACCCCACGACCAGGTAGGATTCATCCTGTGGATACAAGGACGGTTCAACCTACACAAATCTATAAATGTAATATACTAAATCAATAGAGCCAAATCCAAACCCCACATAATAATCTCAATTGATGTAGAAAAGGCTTTTAACAAGTCCAACACTCATTCATGCTGAAGGGCCTACAGAAAATTGGAATAGATGGCCTCTACCTCAGTCTGATAAAATCCATCTATGACTACCCAACAGCTAATATAATTCTAAATGGGAAAAACTGAAGTCTTTTTCCCTCAGATCTGGGACAAGACAAGAATCACTTCTATAATCACTCATATTCAATATAGTTCTGGAGCAGCCATAAGAGAAGAGACAAATAAAAGGAATAAAATAGGTAAAGAAGTTAAACTATCACTGTTTGCAGAAGACATGATAGTCTGTGTGGAAGACTCAAAAAAACTGTACAAAGAACCTACTAGAAGTACTACACAAATTTAGTAGCACAGCAGGATACAAAGACAACACCTGAATATCAGTAGCTTTCCTCTATACAAATAACAAACATATTGAGAGGGACATTAGAGAAACAATATCTTTTATAATACCATAGTGCTATCTGTGCACCTGTGTTTATAGCAGGACAATTTATAATAGCCAAATCTTGGAAACAACCAAAATGCCCATCATCTGAACAATGGTTGAAAAAGATGTGGTATTTTTATACTATGGAATATTACTTGGCTATAAAGAATGATAGACTAGAAGATTTCATATATAAATGGATGTATCTTGAACACATACTCATAATTAAAATAAACCAGACCTACATGTGTAAATATCATATAATCTCCCTAGTGTAAGATCTCAAAAGAAGAAATAAAAATGGAGAGGTATAACACAGCTGGATGGAAATCAAGGATTTAAGGATTAAACAACAGAAAGTGAAATATTTAGCAATTAATCTATCTAAAGAAGTAAAAGATACTTTCAAAGAAAACTACAGTACTTTGAACAAATAGATCATAGAGAATTTCAGAAAATGGAATTATATTCCCTGCTCCTGAACAGGAAGAACCAACATGGTGAGGACGGCCATACTCCCTAAATTGTTATACAGATTTAATGCAATCCCTATAAAAATTCCACCAAAATACCTCACAGACATGTAGAAATCATTCCGCCAATTTATTTGGAACCAGAAAAGGCCTAGAATAGCAAAGATAATCCTGGGCAGCAAAGATAAGGCAGGAGGCATTACAATTCCTGACCTAAAATTACACTACAAAGCCACAGTGAGAAACACAGCATGGTACTGAAAAAATAATAGACTTGAGGATCAATGGAATAGATTAGAAGATGCAGAAGCAAATACAAACACACTCAGCCACCTTATCTTCAACAAAGGGGAGCAACATTTACACTGGAAGAAAGGTAACCTCTTTAACAAATGATGCAGGAAAAACTAGATCTCTACATGTAGCAAACTAAAACTAGACTCAGGTCTATCACCATGCACTAAACTAAAGTCAACATGGATTAAAGGTCTAAATATTAAAACAAAACCACTAAATCTCCTGAAAGACAAAGTGGGAGGAAATCTTGAAGATATCAGGTAGGCAAAGAGTTCATGAACAAAAATCAAAATGCACATGTAAAACTTGAATGATTCAACAACTGGGACATCCTCTTGCTGAGGTTTTACAAGTGAAAGAAAATTGCCAACAGAGTGAAAAGACAACCCACAAATTTCAAAAAATGTTTTAACTGATAAATATTCAGACAAAGTTCTTCTTTCTAGAATTTAAAAAGAACTAAAAAACATTAGGATCCCAAAATTCAAAGACCCAATCGAGAAATGGGCATCTGAGATGAACACACACTTCTCAGAGAAAGAAATTCAACAAGCCTATAAATACATCAAGAGATTGTCCACATCGCTAGCCATTCATGAAATGCAAATCAAAACAACACTTGGTAGATACCGTCTCACCCCTGAAAGAATGGCTGTCATAAAGAAATCAACCAACAACAGATGTTGGAGAGGCTGTGGGGAAAAAGGATTGCTTCTGTACTGCTGGTGGAAATGCAGACTGGTGCAACCATTATGGAAATCATTGTGAAGACTGCTTAAAACTGGAATGGGACTGGAAATCCCATTCAATCCAGCTATCCCCCTCCTGGAAATTTTCCTAAAAGAACTGAAAACATCATATCATAGTGATGTTTATCCACCTATGTTTATAGCAGCACCATTTGTAATAGCAAGTCATGGGAAGAGCCAAAATGTCCATTATCTGAAGGATGGTTGAAAAAGATGTGCCATTTTTGTACAATGAAATATTACTAAGCTATAAAGAATGATAAACTGAAAGGCATCTATAAGTAGATGTATCTAGAAGATATGCTTGTAAGTGAAATAAACCAGATGTACATATGTACATATCGTATAGTCTCCCTAGTGTAACAACACAAAAGCAGAAATAAAAATGGAAAAGCATAACATAGCTAAATGGAAATGAAGAGCTTACGGATTAAACAATGAAGAGACAGCAAGCAGAAAAGTTAGGAAACTTGGCAGGGGAAAGCCTTTCACTTTTGTACACAGGATGACTTGGACAGTGAGCCTATGAATCTCCAACAGGTTTTTGACACTCAGACTAGCAATGTGTAAGACTAAAAAGAAGCTTGGATTGTTTGTCATTCGGATCTTTTAGATGTGTGCTGCTTCTAATTAAATTTCAATTATTGCTATACTCTCTTTCAAGTAACTGTTTGTTTTAAAAGAAAACAAAAAAGGGTAATTAAAGAGAAAATGAGGCAGGAAAAATGCCATAGGATTGACCTGCCACAATTTTGTATATGCTTAGATTTCTAAATTTTTGTGTAAAAAATGTTACAGTGTTTTTAATCACATTCTATGAGGGTTTATTATTATATCAATGATTGATGGAAATATCAGTTTCATGTTAAGTTTAAGGCACTGAATATTCAGAAAGACAGTTACGTTAAGCTCAAGTACCTATGTTATAAAGTAATAGTATCACTAAGCTTCTCTTCTGGAGGGTTCACAACTTAAGTTTGCTGACCAAAAATTAGAGAAAAAGAAGAGCTACCAGGATACCCAATATTTTGGCCCTAGCCCTTCAAGGTCTGTGGGGACCCTGGACATAAGAGAACCTGTGCTGTAACATCCTATAACTCTGTGGTCTTCCAAATTTTCTGTTCAAGGAGATTATGGGGCCACAAAGGAAAAGGATCAACGATATATACTGGGCCTAAGGAGAGTCACCTAGAGAGAGAACATTCTCTCAGGCTTTCACAGAGAACAAACTGGTCAAGCAATGTCTATGACTCATCCAAAGGCTGATACTGACAAAAGTTTTACAAAATGCTGTGCATGGTTTCAAGGTTAACCCTGATGGAATTTGACTTACCTTGTCAGATACAAAAGTTACATGTTCTGATATGTAGGTCTTGCTTTAACTTGGCATTATCTACCCAACAAAAGGTAAGGCCATGAGGCATAAAAAGTAAAGCCAGAATAGTATGCTGAGCTGTAAAACCCTCAAGGCAAAAGCTTCCAGCATTGCCAGTTCTGCTGCTAGTCCACTACTATTATGAAATGTTGGACTATGTATAGAACTACTTTCTTTTAGTTCAGTAAGAAGAAATATTTGCACCAATATTGTTTAGAAAAGTTATGTCTGCATCTTGTATTCGGAACAACAACTATGAAGACAACAATGTGCACTGTATTAATAAAAAATAAATTAAAATTTAAAAATATGTAAATCATTTTTTCACTTTATTTGTGAAAGAATTGTCTCAGTATATATTAGAAAAACACAATAATTAAATTCCCCTGGGGGAACTGGCCAGAGTGATAAGGTGCTAAGTTTCCCAGGCTGGGCTGAAACTCAGGATCCACCTGCCTCAGTCTTCCTGAGAGCTAGGATTATAGGTGTGCACCGTAACACCCAGCTCACATGTTGTGAAAAGTAGGTATACATATGTTTGTGTCTGTGCGTGCATATTTTTGTTGCATACTTCAAGTTCACCATTGTTCATAAGTTAATAGGTAGTATCTGTACTCTTACAAAGCAGGATCTCTGCTAATGACACCCAATTTATGAAAAAAGAATGACACACTCAGGGGCATTTAAAACCACTTGTATGTGATGAGCACTTTAAGATCTCTTAGCACTTAGGCAACTGGTAGATTGGCTTGAATGAGCACTTTATTTGAAGAGACAGTGAATTAATTATCAGATACTTTTGAGATAGTAGCTATTTAAAAAGCTAAATAAAACTGGGTTTTATCTAAGGTTATGTTTCATTTTTTTTTTTAAATTCTAACTACACTTCTACATCATCCTTTATAAAACATAATCTAAACCCCTTCCTGGTTATCACAAACTTACAAATGTCCAATATGTAGAACAATGGATGGCCAAGGTTGTAAGAGAAAAATCCACCAATAACAGTTGCCTCTTTTACTGCCCAAATGCGTGTTCCACTGTCAAGATGTAAATGGGATAAATGAAAAGCAATTCAAGATTTAGGTTGCTGTAATAGTGGGGATGCAGTTATCTGTAAAAACATGAAGAATGTCAAGATTTATAAGCAGAGATCAGTGACATCTCCATTTCATCAGTATCGATGCAGAAATACTACAGAAAAAAAGGACAGTCATTTTAGTTTATGGAAACTGCTTACCTAAGTGCCACATGTAGCACACAGGTTAAAAACTATTTTGATATTAATTATAGTCCAATAGAAAGTTATATTCCTTTATTCAGTACACATGAGAGTAGTGTTATTAAGATCAATTACAAATAGTTTACAATCTTTTTAGAAAAACTTTCAAAATATTTTTTTTTGCAAAGTACTATTTAATCATGATTTGGGTAGAAGACTAGCGTTGGAAGTTATTAACTTTAGGTTGACATTTAACCAGAATGGTGGTGATGGGGTAGGCCTGTAATCTCAATACCCTGGGTAATTGAGTGAAGAAGGTTGCAAGTTCAAGGCCAGCCTGGACAGTTTAATGATGTAACAAGACCCAACTTAAGTGACCAACCAAATAGCTCAGTAGACTAAAGTGCTTGCTTAGCAGAGCGCAGTGGCTGGGGTTCAACCCCTGATGTGACCTGCTGCCTCCACCACTGGAGCTTGCTGAGACAGGGATTGAGAACGGGTGTGATGGCACAGCCTGCAATCCCAGTGCTTGAGGGGTTGGAAACAGGAGTCTGTCTAGCCCAGTTCACAGCACAGCACACTTCCTGCCATTCTCATAGTCACCCAGCCCCTCCCTGACTCTCCTCTTCACAAATTAATGAAATATAGGTTCAGCCTTCAGAGGAGGCCTTTGTTCAGCTTAGCTATTGTTCCAACTGCATTTAGTACCCTCTTGGCTGCCCACAACTCCGATACATGTTTATCTCGTGATTCTTGCCATGCTTTGCACTTGAAGTGGTAGGCTGGGATTTCTTATTGGTATTCCAAGAACTTTAGCCTAGGATTACAAATGTGGACTCCCCTGGACAGTGACAAGGCCTGCAGAGCGGGACTTCATGCACATCCTTGATTCCTGAATCACACATTCTAGCTATTGCCATCTCTGGAAAGGTCCATGTATGGTTGTATGAGGCTTTTGGTTACATCTAGGCACAAGCCCTGACAGGCAGTTAAAGATATGCATGAAGGGTCTCAGTGTGCATTGCACACACTGTAACTTCTGACAGGAATACAAGAGTTCATGGTTTTACAATGAAGCCCCAAATTGGGAATTTTGTTTGTGAAGGTTTCTCATCAGTAAATATTGTTTTCTATTTTAAATTTTTATTTATTTACTTATTTGGCAGAGGGTCTCACTATACAGCTCAATTCATAATAATCCTTCTGTCTCAGCTTTCCCAGAGCTGTGATTACAGGCATATGGCACCATGCCCAGGTTCAATGGCCAGCTTTGAGCATCTGGGGTTCTGGGTCTGGCATGGCATACCGTACCGGGAATTGAAACCAAATCCTTGAGCTTGCCAAGCCCTCTCCTCAGCCCCAGCAGATGCACATTTTTAAAGAATGTTGAAGTTCATATGTTATGACCATGCATTTTATCTCTGTATGAAGCAGGATCAAAAGACTCTATTAGAAGAGGTTCAGCAACACCTCTGAGGAGACAGTGAACGTAACTGCCGACCTAACTCCTGAGAGAAGCAGACATAAAGTTCAAGGGAAAAAGCAGCTCTGTAGAATAAGGACAGCACCAAGTCCAGAGGTATGGAGCATTTGCTGCTCTTTGTAAATAAATAGTATCCTGGCAGCCTGATGCTCTCAGGCAGGAGCACTTGACGGGGCTTCAGAATCCCTCACTCACATCACCAGGATTTCACTTAAAACTTGTCTGTTTCACCAAGAAATAATGCTGTAAATCTTAATTCATCTTATAAAATATTCATCATTTACATTTATGGGCAATGCACATTCTGGAGGTATTTAGGACTTTTTGTAAGAAATTAAAGAAACCATTATCTTAATTAATCTAACTTCTCCATGGGCCAGCAGGAGATGCTAGAAAACATTTGTAAAACAGTCAAGTTTCTATTTCATAAATGTCTAGATCAGTTCTGTCCAACAGCAATACAACACACACCACTGATGCTTCAAACTTTCTGTAAGCTTATGAAAGAGTGACATTAATTTTAATCATGTTTTACATAATCTGTCTAAAATTTTATCATTTCAAAATATAATCAGTATAAAACCATTGCAATATGTCACTGCCTCCTATAAAGGACAGAGAACATCTATAATGCCTAAAGTAGTCAAGTAATTAACTCAAATGCAATGAAATAGTGAAACGAAACTCTCCCCTGCACTTTACTAATTCTTAGCCCAAAAATTAAGCCAGGCACACCTAACCTGTCACCAGTGGCTCATATGTGCCGGACTTCACTAGCCACAGTGAGTGAAGAATTGTCTTTGGTGCCACAGAAAATATATGACAATATATATCACAACCTTATTTTTTTATACTTTATACAACAAAGTTTTATATAAAGTACATAGTTTGTATTTTTATTGTAACGCAGGCATATGCAGCCTATGGATACTCCTGGCCCCCAAAACAAGACTTTATTCCAGAAAGCCAACTTGAAGACATAACCACTACTGACTGAGAAACTCTCCTGTAATTTCAGAGGTAAAGGGCTTTAGGTAACCACACTGATGGGCCACAAGATTGAAACTATTTCCTTGACTCTAAAATAGAAAAGAAATAATGCCCTTCCCCTCATGCCTGGGACACAGGAAATGAGCTTCCACTTATTGACATGATTGTTGCTAACTGTCATACAATGAATATTGTTTTAAGCTTCACCTGGTGCTACTTCCTTTTCTGACTCTTGTCACACGCTCATTCTAGAAAGTGCTCTCTTCTCTGTCCTTATTTTCTGCCTGCATCCCTGTCTTATAAACTTTGACAGCAACTCAGCAAGAAAAACATATAGCATCATGATCCAGAAGACATATATTAAAACATCATTCTTATAAACACTGAGATATCATCAGTTTTATTCACTGCTAAACCCCAGATGCCTCCAATTACTCATCAGTCACAATATTTGTTCTGTTTTGTGGATGGCACACTCATATTTCTTAATTCATCTTTTTAAAATGCTAATGTATCCATTCCAACTCAAAACATTGATCCCAGCCCACTAGGGTGACAGTTTTACCCAGTACTGAGAAGCTACCCACCTTTGTAATACCCTCATGCCTATATGGGGCTGTGGTTTCAATTCACCTGCTGTGCATGCCCTATGATATAGACAGAGGTAACCTAACTCTAAACTCAGTGGTGTAAGCCTGGAAGTTATCTTTAACCCATCTCTTTTGGCACACTTCACACTAAACTCCAACTCATAGTTCCAAATTCAAAATATATTCAAAACATCGTGGCCAGCCCTGCTGCCATTCTTGAGATGGCCACCAAGTACCCTTGTCTGATCACACCAGCACTATCTATCTGTGCCCCTGTTAGCTTTCTACCTCTTTAAAATCCATAACTTCTTATCCGATCAACCCTACAGATCCTTTAAAGAAATAAACCAGATGATAGTCCTTCTCTACTCAAACCATATGTCTCTTGAGAGAACTGAGAGTAAATGTTCAGAATAATTTTATTGCTGTATCTCTTCTGTGCTGTGTCCATGTTCCTGTGTCCTACAGGCTCTGAATGCCCACACTTCTCTCGAAGCTCCTCTCAGGCCAACCAGGCTAACCAGGCTGACCTTACTGCAGTTGGTGGAGTATCTGCTCAGGTCTTATGCTGGGGCTGCATCTGGAGTGCTCCTCTGTAGGTATCCACACAATCAAGCTTCTCACCAATAGATCTTTGCTCACATATGATCCCCACAAGGCCAACCAACTTGAAGACATTATTATTATTATTATTATTATTATTATTATTATTATTATTATGATTGCCAGCTCAGCTTGTCCTGGTAGTGGGGTTGGCACAGCATGTGTGGTGCTGGGGATCGAACTGTGGTCCCTGAGGTTGCCTAAGATTGCCTAAGCAGTTGATTTCAACCACTGAGCCATCTCACAGGTCCCTTTGAAGACCTTATTGAAAAGAGCAACCCATACCCCATGCTCCACACTCCCATCCTACTCCACTCCCCCTTACAGAGCACTGCCTCCTCATCACTCAGCATCACTGCCAGCTAGAATGTGACAGGGTGTCTGTTACCCCCACAGAAACAAAGACCTCCATACATTGTCTCAAAATACAACCTGCACCTAAAAGATCTTAAACATTAGTTTAAAAAAAAAAGTTCTTTAAGAGTTGGTAAGTGAGGGGTGGAGGAGATAGCTCAGCTGGCTAAATACCTGCTTTGGCAAGAGCAAAGAGCAGGCCTCATAGGATGTGCCCTGGGGGTGCACTGATCTGGAGAATGCATCCAGGAACATGCCTGTAATCCCATCACTGGGGAGGCTCAAAACAGGAGGATCACTATGAGTCCAAGCTGCATAGTGAGACCCTGTAGCAAATATATAAAATGAAAAAAAAAAAAAAAGAAGTTGCTAAGTGAACCTGGACTATTTCATATCTGACCTAATACACATAGTATCTAAAGGAAAAGGCAATGTCCATAATTAAATTATGGAGTAGAATTTGATTTTATACACCAAATGTTTTTAAAGAGTATTTATAGTAAACTGTGTACTATATATGTTGAGTGTACTGAATGATTAAACTTGGAATTTTGGGGCAAAAATCCAGCTAAATGTATTCCTGGGTAAATTCCTGTGAGAAATTACTAGTGGCCTCTTGTTGTCTTCATTATAGGGAAAATCCACAGACAAAACAACAGAAGAAAATGGGAGGGAAAATGCACAGAGGGACAACAAAGACTCGAGAAGATAGAAAATACAACTTAGCTAGTAGCTAGGGAATTTATTGAGTTTATATCTTCTGCCAAACCCTACAGCTCTACTAAGTGAATTTACTTGTTTGTATTAATTTTAAATATGTAGGACAGTCCCTAAGTCATGAATTGATTTTTTTTTTTTTTTTCAGAACTGTGAATTGAACTCAGGCCCTGGCTCTTGCCAGGCAGGCACTTATTCTACTGAGCTATCTCCCCAGCCCCTATGCATTGATTTTAATACTGCACCCAGCACATGACCCAGTATTTGTTAAGAGTATCACCCTCAGAAGAGACTCTTATTTGAATTTTACCTTGATCCTGGATAACATTATAGAAGATACAATGATGAACAATACTTAAAAAGCTTTAAAAGCCCATTTTTTCTCCATAATAGAAATTTTATGAGCAATAATTTCCTACTGTACTGCATATGCTTTATTTTATATATGAGTTACTTGAATTCTTCCTTACAAACTTTTAAAAATGTTTACCATTATATCTATATTCAAGTTGGCCCTTAAATTATTTAATGATTTATTTATATTTGAGTACAATCGACACTACATTTTACACAAATTTAATTATCAACACATAAACATTTCTCAAAAATTCAGAAAGTAAAATTTATCTATGGTGTAAAATTATTGGCTTTTTGTCTATTAAAAGAAAAGATAAATTGAAAACTTTGCAAATAAAGAAGATAATTTGAGGATAAAAATATTTCAGCTTTGATATCTATACTGATCTTTTCACAAGGCCCAGTTTAAGAGGCGAAATTTATCAGCACTAAATCAGCAGCAGGCAAAGAAAACGTTTTAGCCACAAAATTGGGACATCACAGTCAAAACGTATAAAAGTTGTAAGAAATATTTAAAAGTAGTACATTTTAACCTATTATCCATTAATACTATGAAGTTTTGCTACATTTTTATTCTTCACATATTTGAAGAACTTGTACTGAAGCTTAACATCGGAGCCCGGCCTCTCCACACCCTACTGCTCTCGTGTCCCCTATGTTTTACCTGACACTTTTATTAGGCTTCACTCCATAATCTTCTCTTAGAGAAGGGAGGTGACAAATAGCGTTTTCTTTTTTGTTTTTTTTTTTTTGGTTAGCTTCCTTAAGTGTCATGAGAAATTGTACTTGGATAGAAAATTGTTCTTAGGAGACAAGTGCTGAAATTTAGTAGTGAGAGATGATTTCTATACTCTCCTCCCAAATGTGCTCACCATAAATAAATAGATAAATAAGTAAATACAATGTGCACATATATGCATAGAGTCCACATAGTGCAATAAAATAGCACCACAGCAAATATGTGGCATTCTTTCAAATTCACACGTACCTGAAAACTTTCATAATAACAAGGAAAAAAAAGATATATATATATATATATATATATAGATAGATAGATAGATAGATATGAAACAAAATGGGCAAAACAAATGCACACATAATTTACAACAGTTAATTCTATAAATACAAAGTTTTTTTCTCTTCATTCTACATTTTAAATTCTTTAAAAATTAAAAAAAAAAAACAAGATTGTCTATCTTCATCATATGGTGAGAAAAACTGCACTGTTTTTCAATATTTGATATAAAAATACTGACATACTTTAAATTTTATGCTCTCTTTACATACTAGAGCTTACTGCTTTCATCTCCTTTTGAGGAAAAGTTCTTAAGTAAACATTCTCAAATTTTGGTTCCTATGCTTTATAAAACCAATTATAGCCGGGCGTGGTGGCTCACGCCTGTAATCCCAGCACTTGGGAGGCTGAGGCAGGAGGATCGTTGTGAGTTCAAGACCAGCCTGGGCTACAAAAGTGAGCTCAAGGCCAGCCTGAAATGCACAGTGAGACCCTGTCTCAAAAATTAAAAAAAAAAAAAAAAAAACAATTATAATCCAGTAGTCGATATCAATATATTTATAGTTGATATGAAATAGTTTTGGAAATTAGAAGAAAAGGACAATGAGAATCCAATTATCAGAAGTGAGCAACTGAATTTTCTTTCTGAGGAAAAATATTTGTTTTTCCTTGCCACTGGTAAGATCTTCTTTCAACATTTCAATACCACTAAAGCATATGATTTAACAATTCTAACCTCAACTTAAAAAATATAGCTTATTTTTACCTCCTTGGCAGCCAATGAGGAAAAGCAGGATCAATTGTTTCCATGACAACATCATTTTTAATTGCCAAGATCAAGAGTAACTCTTGTCCAGTCTCTGAAGAATAGAATGTTTTGTCTTCAGGTAATTCCTTTAATCTGTAAAATATATGTGCAAAGAAGTGAGACTTAAAAAACAAACAGCTTCTTTAGAAAAGAGATTTTCTTCTCTTCTTTAAACTGTTTCAAAAACACAAAATCCTCACATAAAATGAATCTTTTCTAATACAAAATAGAGAATATTTGAAATGTAGATATTTAAAAATGCTTTATGTAAAAGATAGAAGACGGAAGCAACTTTAATTAATTAGATTAATTAGAAATGTTCACCAGTACTAAAATATTAAATATTAATGTATTAAATATGAAAACTTTTCCAACATAATTGTAATAAATAAAATATTAACCTAGAATACAAATTTTTCACATTTTCTATAATGATAACATATTAGGAAAATTATAGGATTGCAATAGGCAGATGTCCTAAAGCAAAACTCTTTTTACTTTCTGCATATCCAATAAAACATAAAATTATACTCCTTTTTTCAAAATTAACTACAGAAAGCACACAATCACATAATTACCCAAAAACTGACAAAAATCCTAACAGTAGAAAGCATTCTAAGAACTTTGTAGATGATAGCATTTTCTTTGTGCTTTCTTGTATTTTCATAACTGTGTATATACTTGTTGAAAGGAAATAACTATGTGAAAGTTTTGCATCATTTTCAGTGGCCCCCTGGAACTAGTTAAGCTGTATGCTCAGTGGCTAATTATCAAGGAAATTGGATATGCACACCTCAGCTCACAGTCTTCACTCCGCTGCTGAAGTTCAGCTAGGTTCAAGCAGGAGAATGAATGATCTTAAAGTCTGTCACTTTAGCAAGGAAAGTACACAACACTGGCCCAGGAGCTATTTTAATTGGGCTATTTTAGTTGTCATAGGGCCAAATAAATCAATTGTAGTCTTCCTCAGACAGTGGTTCTTACCAGTGGGTTCCTGGTATGTAGTTTATCCAATATCAGATATTGTGTGACCCAAAGAATAACAACTTCATGAGTGAAAATATTGAAACTTGCATTACATACACATGCATTAAACCAGCTACTCAGATAAATAGTAACATTCTTATGTACCTAAGTCTAATGATAGGCACTTAGGTAAGAAGAGGCATAGTTATAGCCAGAATACTATAGATTGCCCGTAACATGTACTAGGAATGTGGGCATCTGCATAAAGTTAACACACCATGGAGAACTACTCTCTTCAAAAGTATAGTCTGGAAACTTACACCATCATCTGTTCTTCATGCTTCTCTCATTACTCACATTATCATCAATTGCAGGTGTGGCTTTGAGACAATCCCTATTCTAATTCCCCCACACAGTGTTTGTCAAAGTACAATTATTTACTGGGAAGGCGAAAGACAAAGCTAGTCCCAACAAACAAAAGTAGAACAGAAGAAAAGAAGGCAGCCAATGAAGGGTTAGATATGTACCATCTCTTACTGGAGGCAAATGGACCTTACTCCCAGTAGCTCATCCTTTACAAAAGATGTGTCCCAGAGTACCCAAGGGTTATCCTGGCTAAGGGATGGGGGAACAGAAGTATTTATCCATCAATTATGATTAATCATCATTGAAGGACACTCCCAGAACTTGGACATTCTAAACTATTTACAGGGGCTATTATCAGTGATTTCAGAAGCTTGAAAAAAAAAGGAAGAAGACAAAGATGAAGATAAGAAGGAAGAGGAGGAGGAAGAAGAAGAGGAAGAAGAGGAGGAAGAGGGAGGAGGAGGCGAAAGAAAAGGAAGAAGGAAGAGGAAGAAGAGGAAGCAGAAGAAGAGGTAGAAGGAGGGGGAGGAAGAGAAAGAAGAGGCAAAGGAGGAGAAAGACGAGGAGGAGAAGAAGAAATGACCACAATGGATTGGATACTGGAAGTGCTGTGTATCCTGAAATGTTAAAAGCAAAAGAGTCTGAGTAGAGTATATGCAGTATCTGTTTTACAGTGTACATGAAAGAGAATAGCATATTAACGGTATTTTCAGTAATATCACATCCCAGTGATGGGTGGATAAAATTACTGAAGAATTTAAATATACAGGAAAAGCACACACTTACCTTAGTCAATTACGCTAAGCTTTCAAGTATCTCATAATCCTGACTTGGCCCCAAGGTTGTCAGATACACAATCTTTCTGTCTTTACCACTGCCCAATCAATGATAAATATTTTGCTCACAATTTTAGATTCAACTACTAATCTAACTTGCAATAAACATTTTAAATAATCTAACTTATAGTAAATATCATTCTAGGTAGGCTTTAAATTATAACTAATAATTATAAGCATAATTTTCTTTTAATCATGCATATAAGGAAGCAGTTGTTCAGAAACCATGAGAAAAGTAACATAAACAGATATTTGAGAGTATGGATAAGTTGATAGAAAAGTAAAATAAAACAAGATTTTTAAAATTGTAAAACACAAAAACAATGCCAACTAGTTATGGTAACCATGAGATGTGGTAACATGACATATGATGTGTCAAATATTTATAAATAACCAAGAAATAATAAATACACATGTTAAACTCAGGAAACAATAGATGAGATTCAACCCCTAAAGCAGCTCCAGCAATATTCTGATTGATCCAATATCTCTTCCCTTAAAATGTTACAGCTATACAATTTGCACAGCCAATGTAACCTAGATTTAATTTGGAAATAACAGATTTAGAAAAAAAAAAAAAAAAAAAGCAGTTGGATCTCTTCAGGAAAACTGAGAGAAGGAACAAATCTAGTAAATATGTTGTAGTAATAGGTCACTATCACCATCATCTTTCATCAACATCATCTTTAAAAAGCACTCAAATAAATAAGTGAAGTTTTTGGGCTATGGTGAAAAAGAGAAAAATTACATGATCTGCAAGCTCATACTTTAGTGGCAAAATAAAATGTGAGTTTATAAATAGGATAAGGAGAAAACTATTAGACTGATAAATCTTTGAAGAGAGTTTGCTTCAAGGTCCAAAATATCCTTGCAAATGTGAGACAAACATTTCGATTTAGAAGATTTGAATCTTTGTACTGGACACAATATGAGTGAGAAGCATTTCCACTGGAACTACAGGATAAGTCACAGCATGGGATCCAGGTTGTACTTATATCAGGAAAGTGTGTAAGAAATGAAAAAGAATACATAAAAAAGCTAATGGCGTTTTACAAGCTATCTTTATAACAGTACATCCCTAAGGCACCATACATATCAACTTACATTCTAAAGTAATGAATTCATTGAATGAAATTTTAAAATATTTTTGAAATCTTCCTCATTCACTAAATATTTATTGGGTACCTCTTAGGTCAACGTTGTGGAGTATTAGAGGACCACTGATTCGCAATTCCCTGGGTTATATTGATTAGTGGGAATAACCATTTACTCAAATCATTACAAACTGCCCATAAGTTGGCTCCTATGAAAGGTAAAGGGGAAGGTAGTAGTTTCTTGGAGGCATAAAAGAAAACAAACTTCATCAGGAATATAAAACAATCTCTGAGAAAATGGAGCATGAAAAGTAAAAGATGGCACATTAATCATCCATTAATATGACACAACAAAGAAATTTTTCAGGAACAAAGAATTATTACGCACTTTTAAGCAGGGTAAAAGGGTGGTCAGTAGCCACTATCCAAACATTGTCAACTACCACTCCATCTTCTAGATTTTCCCAACACCTACACACACTTCTTTAGCTACACCACATAGAGGGCTAGTACTTTCACAACAATGAGTTTCCAGAACTGTGCTCTAGCCCATGCCATTTCTGATTGACCAGTGAGCATGCTCCATGGTTGGCAAATATTTTGGCAATCACTCGTGGGATCAGAGAGTAGGATATGCAAGGATTTTCTATCTTAAGTGATTATGGTCTATTTTAAGAGCAGAAAGAAGGGCTGAAGGTGTGGCTCAGTGGCAGAGTGCTTCCTTACAGTGCAAAGACCCTGAGTTGAAGCCTCCCCATGGAGTGGGAGGAGGAGAAAGCCCTTGAGATGGAAGGCACTGGTCTGGTCAGTGTGATATGAAGTGAGACTACGACATAGAATAGAATCAACCTTATATGGCTAGCCAAAGAACAGTAGTCATCACATAAAAGTCTTTAAAATCTTACTGCAATTTTAAGAAGATTGATAAGAACTTTGGAAGATTATGGGAGGCCTGTGGTAAGCACTGACCTTCCTTAGTCCCCAGAACACAGGGCTAGACCTTATTCTGGTGGTAGAACAATGTTTTAAGAACTTAGGAGAACACTGAGTTGCCTGTGGGACACAGAGACCTGCCCTTTACAGGCCTAGTGAGAGCAGGTGCACAGCTTTCCTGGAGCAATTTTAGAATTTTAGCAGACTTTAGGAAGCCTGTGGGACTCTGTGTGGGTGATAAGTGGAAGCTTCAAAAATGATAAAATGTAGGGGCAAAAGGCAATCTCAATCCTATAGTCCACACAGAACAAATTCAGGAGACAAAGACATACAAGAACTTGGGAATCACACACCTGAAATCTCTGAACTAACAGCAACTAAAATAAAGAAACAAATTTATCAGCCTATCAAAGAAAAAACTAATCTTTCAGGTTCAAAAAGAAAGAACAACAGTTGTGAAAGAGTTGCACAGCACAACTAAAGAAGACAAAGACAGAAAAATAGAGGAGAATACAAAAATGATGTGGGGGGGGCTTTATTTCTGGGTATACAGCTCAATAGCATAAGCACCTGCCTGGCAAGCTCAACGTCCTGAGTTTGAACCCAAGTACAGGAAAATTAAAAAAGGCTTTTAAAAAGGATGGAAACACTGAATGAACAACACAAGAAAAAATTAGAATGAATCAAAAAATTCAAACAGATGTTCAGGAAAATAAGAACTCCACTGAAAGTTGGTGAGATCACTTGAGTGAAACTAAACATAGACTTACAGAACTGAAAGACAGTATTGCAGCTAATGAATATGAAATAAAAGATCTTTTAAAAGTAACAAGGAATCAGGAAATAACAATTTAGCAGGTAAAAGATGATGCAAATAAAAATAATATAAGCATAATAGATATCAGTGAAGCAGCAGAAAACAGCATAAGTGATATGAAACAGCTACTCATAGAAGTATTAGCAGAAAATTTTCCAAACATGAGAAAAGATCCTGACATACAGTAAGTAAGGCAACTCAGCCATAATTACAATACATTTGCACCTAGACATATGATAATCAAGATTTAAGAAATTCAGCAAAAGAATAAAATACTAAAAGCTGCTGGAGAAAAGAAGCATCATCTAAAATGGAAAGCCCATTAGAATCTTGGCAGATTTCTCATCACAAACCATCAAATAAAGGAGAGCTTGAGAGTGGAGTACTTTAGGTCCTGAAAGAAAATAACTTCCAAACCAGGTTGATGTACCCTGCAAAACAAATCAAATTCAATGGCCAAGTAAGATTCTACCATGAATGAAAACAATTCAAGATATTCATGACCATCAAACTGACACTAAAAAGGTTACTGACAGATATTCTAGAAAGGGACAGAAATGACGACAGCTTTAAGAACAACAGCAAGAAACCACCAAGCAGAGCAAATAATTAAAAAAAGAGGGGAAAATTACAGAATATAGAACAGGAAAACAGCATGACAAAGATAAGCCAATATGTAGCAGTTATAACCTACAATTTAAAATAACCTGAATTAATCAATCAAAACAAACAAGAGTAGCAGATTGGGTTAAGAAGCAAAATCCTACAATATACGTATACATTAATACATGTGACTTAAAAGGAAGTTCACAGACTCAAAGTCAAAAGATGGATAACAACCCTCCATAACATAGGAAAACAGAGAAAGGAAGGGTACCTATACTCGTTGCTGACACTAACAACTTCAAAACAAAGTTATCCAAAGAGATAAAGAAAATCACTACATACAGGTTAAGGAAAACCTGCAAGGGAAAGAGAAAACAATTATAAATATATACGCACTCAGTGTAGCAGCACCCTGCTACATAAGACAAATTTTAGCAGAAATAAAAAATCTAATAATCAATAATACAATATAATGAGTGAATTTAACATGACATCACCACAAAGAGATAGGTCAACTATGCAAAAAAAGAAAAAAATCAACATAGAAATAACAAAAATAAACCATATTTATGAAAAAAAATTGACTTGGTAGAACTGCGCAGCATGTTTCACTCAGCAACAAGAGAGCACACAATCTTTTCAGCTACACAGGAGACATTATCCATAATAAATCATATACTAGCACACAATGTACTCTTAAGTAAATGCAAAATAATTGAAATTATTCCATGCATACTATTGAATCACAATGTAACATAACTGGAAATTATTGAACAAAAAGCCTATAAGAACACCACAAACACATAGAAATTAAATAACTTCCTAAACAACTAGTGTGTCACAGATGGAGTTAAACAAGAATTTTTTTAAAATTACAATCAAAAGAAAATGCATATACAAGTTACTGAAAACTGTGGGATACAATGAATGCTCTCTTATGAGAAAAAATTATAGCATTATTTTGCACATTATGAAAACTGAACAAGCTCAAATAAACAATCTTATACTGCAGCTCAAGCTCCTAGTAAAACAACAGCAAGTCAAAACCAAAGCCCAAGAAGAGAAGAAATTATAAAGATCGGAACAGAGATTAATGCACTGGAGATGAACAAAACAATGCAAAACATAAATGAATCAGAGTTATTTCTTTGAAAGAATAAATAAAATTGATTTAAAAACCTAGCCTACTTAATCAAAAAAGAAAGAAAAACCTCAAATTCATACAATAATGAATGAAAAGGATTAGATCATGACAGACCTTAGAGAAATTAGAAAACCATCAATACCTACTTTCAAAATCTTTACTCTCATAGGATGGAAAACACAGAGGAAGTGGGTGGCTTCCTAGACACATATGAAATCCAACAGCTGAGTCAAATAGACATCCAAACTCTGAATAACCCAAAAAGGAGAAAATAAATTGGAAATGTAATTTTAAAAAAATCTACCAAGAAAACCCCAGGTCCTCAAGAATTCACAGCAGAATTCTATAAGATTTCTACTAAATCTTCTAGAGAAGATTTAATGCCAAGTTTTACCAAACTTTTCAATGAAATTGAAAGGGAAGCAATGCTTCCAACCTCATTCCAGTAAGCAAGTATTACAATGATTCCAAATACAGAGAAATATCCAACGAAGAAAACTACAGACTAATCTCTCTAATGTTTGTAGATGCAAAATCCTCAGTTAAATACTAGCAAACAGAATGCAGAAAATCATCAAGAAGATTAGGGCCAGCCTGATAGCTCAGCAGACTAAAATGCCTGCTTAGGCAGAGCACAGCAGCCAGGGCTCAATCCCTGTCCTGTCGTGCCAGCCCCACTGACAGGACATGCTGAGACTCTGATAGGGACTGGATGTGGTGTCCTGTGCCTTCAATCCCAGCAGTTTGGAGGCTGAAAACAAGAGAATCACTATGAGTCCAAGCTATGTAGTAAAACCGTGTAGATCCTGTAGACCCTGTCTTAAATACAGAATAAATAAATGAATAAATAAATAAATAAATAAATAAATGAGTATATATTGTGGCTAAGTAAAATTAGTTCCACCAATGCAGAGATGATTCAACATGTGCAAATCCAGGGTCAACCAAATAGTAGAGCACATTAAAGCACCTGCAAGCAAGCACAGGGGGCCAGGGTTCAATCCCTGGGCCTGCTATACCTGCCCTGTCCCAGGGTGCTCTGAGACAGCAATTGAGACTGGGTGTGGTGGTGTACACTTATAAATCCCAGCTCTTGGGAAGCTGTAAGCAGGCATATCATTAGGAGACTGATCTACTCGACCCTGAACATGCTATAGAACCATATGCAAATCCACAAACATAATATACCACATATAAAGGACAAACAACAAAAACCACATGATTATCTCAATAGCTTCAGAAAAAGCTTTGGACAAAGCCCAACACTCATTCATGATAAAAGTGCTACAGAGAATTGGAATAGATCATCTAGGAGGACCCCAAAATTTCCACCAGTGTCTTGCAGATTTAATCACTAAATTCAGCAACATAAGAGGATACAAAAACAACACCCAAAAATCAGTAGCATTTTTTTTTTTCACAAAAAGAATGAACACAATAGCCGGGCGTGGTGGCGCACGCCTGTAATCCCAGCACTTGGGAGGCTGAGGCAGGAGGATCAGTGCGAGTTCGAGACCAGCCTGGGCTACAAAAGTGAGCTCAAGGCCAGCCTGCATAGCGAGACCCTGTCTCAAAAATACAAAAAAAAAAAAAAAAAAAAAAAAAAAAAAAAAAAAAAAAAAAAAAAAAAAAAAAGAATGAACACATTGAGAGGCAAATTAGTGAAACTATATATTTTACAATAACATCCAAACATTGAAATATGAATGACTTAAGCTCACAAAGAACTTGAAAGATTTATACAATGAAAATTATGCTATTCTGAGAAAAGAGACTGAAGAAGATTTAAGAAAATGCAAAAATACCCATGCTCCTAGATAGGAAGAATAAGCATTGTGAAAATGGCCACACTCCCAAAATTGTTACACAGACTCAATGCAATCCCAATTAAAATACCATTAGTATACCTCACAAAGTTAGAGAAAATTTTCCTCAAATTCTTTTGGAATCAGAAGACACAGAGCATATCAAAAGCAATTCTAAGAAACAAAGGAGAGGCAGGAGGTATCACAATCCCTGACTTGAAATAATTCTACAAAGCTACTGTTATAAAATTAGCACTGTACTGGCATAGATACAGACCTTAAGATCAGTGGAACGGCTTAGAAGATGCAGACACAAATGCAAACATATTCAGATACCTTATCTTTAATAAAGTAGATAAAAATGTTCACTGGGAGAAAGACAGCCTCTTTAATAAATGGTGCTGCGAATATTGGGTTTCTTCATGACAAAGGCTAAAACTAGACCCACATCTATCACCATGCACAAAGCTACAGTCAAAATGGATCAAAGAAGTAAATATTAAAACAGAAAACAGGAACACTAAATCTTGTAGAGGAAGATGTAGGTAGAAACCATAAAAACATAGGGGAAGGGTAGAGTTCATTAAGAAAAGTCAAACTGCATGGGAAATACTTCAAAGAATGAATAACTGGCATCTCACCTTTATGTAAAGATTTGGCACTTCAAAGCAAATATCTAAAAGAGTAAAAAGAAAACTCACAAACTGTTCTAAAAAAAACAAAAAAAAAAAACTATACTTTACTGTCCCCCCAACAAAGGCCTTCTATCTAGAACATATAAAGAATTAAAAAACAAAGCCTCCAAATTCAAAAACTCAATTCAAAAATGGGTATCTGTGATGAATATACACTTCTCAGAGGACACAATACAAATGGCCCGTAAATATCTGAAAAAAATGTTCAGCATCATGGATCATTTGAGAAATGCAAATTAAAACAACACTGAAATTCCATCTCACTCCAAAAAGAATGGGAATCTCTAGAAGTCAGCAATAATAAATTCTGGATAGGCTGTGCAGAAAAGTAACCTTTCTGTACTGTTGGTGGGAGTGCAGACTGATACAACTGCTATTGAAGTCAGTGTTAGATTTCTTAAAAAGCTAGGATTGAAGGGTCCATTTGAGCCAGTTATTCCCTGCCTGCATATTTTTCCACAAGAAATGAAAATGTCCTACTACAGTGATATATGTGCACCCATGGCAATTTGTCTTAGATAATTTCTGGAAACAATTCAAATGCCCATCAACTGAAGAATGGATTAAAAAGATGTGTTATTTTTACATGATACCACATTCAGCTATAAAACAGGATAAATTTGAGACTCTTGTTGGTAAATGGATGCAACTGGAGAACATACTCTCAAATGAAGTAAATCAGAGCACATGTGCAAACATGATATTGGCTTATTAGTGTGAGAAGTTCAAAGAGAAAAATGAAGTCTGAAGGGCACATAGATACTAGGGAAAGGGAATGAACTTACTCAAAAGGAAAAAGTTACTGAGTTGAAGAGAAAGATAGGAGTGAGGGAAGGAGATCTATCTATGCATGTAAACCGGATTGTTTGAACAACTGTCCTGTGCATTTCTGCAGGCTTATGGAAAGAAACAGTTAATGCCTTCTTTCATATCCTTTTTTCAATTTCAGTTCTTTGTACTTTTTCTCTTCTTAATTTCTTATACATTTTTACTTCTCCAATTTTACATGCATATATCTTATGAATAACTGCTTAGAAGACAACAGTATATATTACAACAAATACACTACAATTTATAATACTTTGTTAAATGAAATTCTGTATCACTTATTTTTTTGTTGCTGTTTTAATTCTAATTTGTACCCTCCTAAGACATTTATTTATTAGCCGGGCATGGTGGTGCATGTCTGTAATCCCAGCACTTGGGAGGCTGAGGCAGGAGGATCGGTGTGAGTTCAAGACCAGCCTGGGCTACAAAAGTGAGCTCAAGGACAGCCTGAACAGTATGGTGAGATGTCTAAAAAAAAGACAAAAGAAAAAAAAAAAAAGATACTTTTATACAGGATCTCAATACGGCTCAGACTTGTAGTGGTCTTCCTGATTCCTGCTTCCCTAGTACTGGGACCACAGGCATGCACCACCACTCTCAGACTCCATCAGTGGCTCAGCACACCCAGGGGCAGTGCCAGTGCAGCACGAAGTGGCAGGGATCAAACCTTGGCCCCTGCGCTTACTTGAGCAAGCACTTCATTGGCTGAGCTATTTGGCCAGCTCTTAATTTGTACTTTTTTTTTTATTTGTATTTTAGGACAGGGTCTACAGAGTCTCACAACATAATAGATTTGACTCGTAGTGATCCCACTGGGATCACTAAGAGCTGGGATCCTAAGAGCTGGGATTACAGGTGTGCACCACCACACCCAGTCTAAATCACTGTAGGGCTGGAACACCCATGCTGGGGATTAAATACCAGCCTCTGTGTACTTTCTTTACAAAATTAAAAAAATTTAAAAAGATTGACAAGCTGAAATTGGCAATGAATTTTCAAAGCAGATATAACATCTGTTTAGGGTATTGGAACAAAATACATTTTTTTTTATTGTTTCTTGTTTCAGAACTTTTGTTTATTTCTTTAATTTTATGGCTGGATCAGCCTGCCCTAAGGGCAGGGCTGCCACAGCATGTGATGCCAGGGATTGAACCATGGTCTCTGTAGCCACCTAAGCTTTCCTAAGCAGGAGCTTTAGACCACTGAGCCACCCTGCCGGGCCCCAACAAAATACATTTCTAATTCTTCAATTCTTCATTTTCCTACAAATTTAAAGAAATCAGAAACTACATGATATTAAGAAACCTGTTTTTAAGATTTTTTTGAATATCTATATATTGTAATGTTCATATATATGCACACACAGATAGCCTATATAAACTCTGAAGACTGAAAAACTTCACCAAGAAGCCACTTCTTAAAATAAAGTTGCTTACTTTTTAATCAACATTAAAGTGGGGCATTCATTTTACAAATAATCTACGTAATTAATATAATCATGACTTCACTTCTCAGCATTGCCAAGTATTACTATGGAGAGAAGGGACACATGAAAGCTGCTCCACTTCTGAAATGACAAAGCTCAAATAATTACAAAGGAAGCTACTGAACGAAGACAAATAGGAATCAAAATGTCATCTGCCACAATGAGATTATGCTACTGTTCATGAGAATGTTCTAAGCCAAAGGAAAACTTGATTTCCTTTAGAATTTTCCTTAGCAGACTTTTTCATTTGATGAGTAAAACTTAAAATAGCACATTTTTGATGATAGTCTTTTAATAGCTCCCAAACTTAGCACATATTGACAACTGTAATTCTTAATGTCAACGGAGCTAAAAATGCTGGACCTTGGACTCCAAACAAAAATTCTCTAAATAGTTGCTCCTGGTTGCTCTAAAAGAAGGAAGAGAGCATTTGTGGCTTTTGTTATTTACTTCACAAACTTGGTAATAAAACTGTGGATCATGAAAATATTTCTGTCATGAAAATATGTATGTATTATTTTAAATATATATCGGAAAACTTTTAGCGCAGTCTTAGCAAAAACTCAGAGTTATTCCTTTATGTGGGGGAAAGTTTAGGGATGAGAATGTTGCCATCAGAGTAAGGAATAGTAACAAACTTTTTTATTGAATGAAAAAAAAAAAGTAACAAATTTGTCTACAAGAATCACCTGCACACTGCCTTTTCTGGCTTCTACAAAGAGATATCTCCAACTGTGAACAGTGTAGACTTTTATTATGCTGAAATTTTCAAATCTTATTGGAGAAAAGCTTAACTGTGGAGTCTGTTGTGCTATGCTGCGTTGTGCTGTGAGCCTTCTAGAACCTACATTAACTCAGTGTTTTAGGCAGCTGAATTAGAAATATTATAGGCAGTCAGACAGGGCCAGGTCCTCAAGGACAACATGGAAGAACAAGGTGACCTTACAACTAGAGACAGACACTCCTCCGCCATGGGCCAGATCTCAAGACAAGAGAAACAAAAGCAACTACATACTTTCTTAAGGGTGGGTATCAGGGATTGATATGCTAAATAAGAATCACATCAATCACCTTGAAAGAGCCTGGAAAGAGCCAACAGCCCAAGCCCAACAGGAAGAGACCTTGCTCTATGGCTTGCTACTTGACTTGCCTTACCATTGTTATCCCAATTTTAATCAATTTTACCTGAGCAATGGTGCATATTATCTCAGTGGTTTATCACAGTTTTGTCCCACCTCATACCCACTTAAGCCAGTTCCCACGTCTTCTCCACAACCTTAGAATACTCACCATATGGTTTTCCTCTGTAAAAGTCCCTGGGAGAGATAGCTTCCCAGGGGACACCCACTCAGGACCCTGCTCCCGTTCCTCCCTCAGACAGGTGCTTTCTTTCCCTCAATAAATATGTTCTGCTCCTTACCTCCATTTGTTCCTAAAATTCATTCTTCAGTTTTTAGAGAACACGACTCGTCCCAGGTAATTCTCAGGTTGGGGATTGGTTTTCCCTACATCATTTGGAGGTTCCCTATTGGAGGTCATCCACCCGAGAGCCCAAACTCTTACCAGACTGGAAGTCATACATCCAACACCTACTTTATATATATTCCCAATCATAATCATAGACTCATTCATTCACAATCTGCACATCTTTCAGAAATGCAGTTCACCCACTCTGCATACTAATGTTGCTGCTTTCCTGCTGGAAATATTCAGGCAGGGAATGAAACTGACACAGAGGGATCCATGTGCAAGATTCTGGACAGCTTCCTTCATTGTCCTGCAGTTCATTCATGCTTTACCTTAGGTAGAGGGGAGAATAAAATGTGCCTAAGTTGCTGTCACCTTCAACATCAACAACTTGGTCTTATAGTAAAGCAATCAAAAGCTATAGTAAATGGTAGCTGAGTGTCATCTCATGCTCCTGTGGATATGCACAAACCTTTATTTCCCTACTGTTATGCATCGTATGCATCTGTCCACTGAAAGCCTCATGCATTCACTGGGGTATGGCTCTAGAGTCTGTGATTCACTCATGATCCAAGGCTGGGATTACAGGTCTGAGTACTGCTGGGATTATGCATGTGAGTGCTACACCCAGCCTGGAGCAGACAAGGAGGAGAGACTGGCTTGCTGTCTGCAGCCACTGTTGCTCTTACTCCTCCACTTCCCTCTCTGTTCTTTGCTGCCACCATGAAGGATTGCTGTCTGCCATGCGCTGTTCTGCATTGGAGCCAGGTGGGTACAGACTGAAATCTCCAGCAACTGTGATCTAAATAAACCTTCCCTCTTCTCTTTTGACTTTTTCCCAATTTCAGCAACTTTTATTATAGTTTTTTAGATTATAGCTTCTCTTGCGAACCAGTCTGCAGTCAGGGGGAAAATAAAATTCAAACTTTTGTAGGTTAAGCACACTGACAGGGTCTTGTTCAGGCTGGCCTTGAGCTCATTTTTGTACCACAGGCTGGTCTCAAACTTGCACTGACCCTCTTGCCTCAGGTTCCAAAGTGCTGGGATGGCAGGCATGTACCACCATGCTGGGCACACCCTTTTCAAAAGACATCAGGCAAATCCAACTACCTCTCTAGACCAGATGCACCTAGACAAAAACAACCTAACTTTTGTGTACATTTTTTGTTTTATTACACTGGAAATTAATTTTCTTTACACAGATTTTTTTGTGTGTGTTTATAAATGTGACTGTGTGCATTTGTTTGTACAAATTTACTTCTTGCCTCATTTTTCATGAGACATTAACAAAAACCTTATGGAAGTTGGAAAACAAAATTATGCAATTTTTATAAAGAAAAATAAACCAAATATTCCTGAGAAGACTACTGCTGAAAGTCTTGACAAGTAGAAAGCAGGAATGTCTTTTGGATATGGCTCTCCATTTCCATCATCTTTTTTACTTTTGATTTTAGCCTTCTAGAGAAGAACGTATGATATTAGCTCAGAGAATTGCAAAATGCCAGATACCTCAGCGAATGAAAGTGCCTGCTTAGGCAGATGCAGGCATGGGGTTGGATCTCCAGAGTGCCTGCTCTGATGGCCCCGCCCCGGAGGCATGCTGTAACAGAGATTGAGACTGGGCGTGGTCACACATTTGTAATCCTAGCACTTGAGAGCTGAAAACAGGAAATCTGTGAAGTGAGACCCTATAGATCCTGTATTAAAGCAATGAAAAAAGAAAAAATGCAAGAGTCAGAGGTCTTATTCTCTGCACATTATAGCACGTTGATCATCCATGTGAAACTCCTTTCCCAGTATCCTGAGGTGTCTTGTGCTGATTGAGGCCTCTTCATTTTTTTCCTTCAACTCAAAAAACACTTTTGACAAGAGCAATGCAACTGACACAATGTAAAACAAAAAATCTGCAAATCTATTTTTTAAATTGGTTCAACTAGTTTTGTCCAAGTGCAAGCTGAAAGGAAAAGATAGCTTTTCAAAACATGCCAAGCCATGAACTACTTCAAAAAATTAGACATCATGCCAACATTTCTTGAGCATACTTGACATGTTCAGGCTTTGCTCCAACCTGACATGGCCACATCTAGGACATACTGCTCTATGAGCATCTCTCCAAACAAGGAGAGTACTTCCACTTGACATGCATGAAAGACCCTCCAACCTATTTCAACGCAAGAGATTTTACAGCAAGTCCAAGTTTCAGTAAAAGCACAGAATTTTCAAAGTAAGTTTTCACCAGGAAAAACAACAACTCTTACATTTCCCCCAAGTAGCCAAACCTAAGGTACTTTTCTGAATTTTTTATTTTAAATGTCATTTTTCCCTTGAAAAGAACCAGGTCACCAGCTATACTGAGGTATTTGGGTCCTATCTCCTTTAATGATAAAAATAAAGCAAGAAATGATAAGCAAATTCCATGACAGGTCACTTCCCTTAACTAAGGTCAAGGGAATGGAAAATGTCTCTGCATATCAGAGGGGTAAGAAAGGAAGAAGGATCTAGGTTTACTGGAGGGTACCCTAAGGTGCTTAAGATATCTAATATCTGAGGACCTCTGATGAACTCCCCAAAGAATCATTGATGAAAACATTAATTTTATCCTTATAGCAAGTCTAAAGTGGCATGACAGGCAGCCACTCTTAAGTTCAATCCAGCAAAACTCACTGTGCTCTACTTTTTCCTCTTCCCTTGAAAAGCACTAAAGAGTCCTGAGAATTGTACCAGTTACTTACAAAAGGTGAGAAAGAAGCCATAATGTCTATCTGTAATTACAGACTTACCCTATGTACAGCTGAGCCCTAAAAGGAAAGATTAAATATAAATTTATATCAACGCCTAAGTTGAAACAGTACATCATGAAGGACTTTTTCATATTTTCACTGAAACAAGAGACATTATCCAAGCATTAACAAAAGTAAAGTGGATGAGGCTACCTAGGTTTTCATTCCAGTGTAGGAAAGGAATAGAGCTGGGAATTTCACAGAAAAAAAGTGAAAGTGATGATTTGAGACCATGAAGTTACTATAAGGATATGTCTCAGGAGCTTCACTGCTTTGATGTCCAGTAATTGACAAGCACAACCAAAAGGTAGAAAGTGGAGAGAAACTGTAGTGACTTCCTGGGTAGGTAGCTTCTGAGGAAATGCCTTTTTTGAAAAGAGAATAAACTCAGCGACAACATAAATACAGGGTCGCACTACAAAGCACACTCTAACATGGGGTGATCCATGAGAGGAAAAGAATGGCATGGGGACTAAGGGGAGAGGCTGGGGGCGCCTCCTGAAGACTGCTTTCAGCTGTGCAAAGGAACGTTGGAAAATGAGTGTGCGTGTCAGGAATAAGCGCAGATGGCTTGAGAATCCTTTCTGGGTGATGGAAGTCTCCTAAAATTGGATGTGAGGATAGCTGCACAAATCTATAGTTATGAAAAACCATTAAAAGGGGACAAAATAAGAGTGAATTTCCATAGTTTTAGTGCAATAAATTTATTCTGACAGTCCTGCAAAAAAAAAAAAATGTCTGAAAGGAGCAAGAGAGAAAAATGAAAAAGAAAGAAAAGGAGGAAGAAGACAAAGGGAAAGAAAAGGAGGAAAAAGACAAAGGAGAGGAGAGTGGGGAGGGGGGAGAGAAGGAGGGTGGAGGCAGGAGAGGGGAGAAAGCAGGAGAGAGAGGAGAGAGAAACATACTAAATTTTGTAAAATAAATACCTTTAGTGAGTTTAAGTGCCAATGGTAAAATGAGTAAAATAGACTCAGATGTTGTACAGTTTTTGTCCTGTGTGGAAAGAAACGACGAGAAGACCGGATGAATGTAGCTTCAGAGGACTCACTGAGATTTCTCTTCCTCAGTGAGCCCAGAGCCTCAGAAGGCTCTTCTTTTTATTTAGTATTAAAAAGATAGCTAAGGAGTATATGTCACTACTTTAATAGATACAGCATATTCCAGACACTTAGCTCTAGCAAATACTGATAGACACGTAGCTCACACAAATACTAATAGACACTTAGCTCACGCAAATACTAATAAACACGTAGCTCAAACGTATGCTTCCAGACACGTAGCTTAAGCATACACTTCCAAACACGTAGCTTAGGCAAATGCTAACAAATAATACTTTAAGCAGGGGAGGAGACAACCATTGGTGTCATGTAGCAGATAAACAAAGAACAGAGTATCCATGGGAAGAACCTCCATCTGCAGCCTTGAGCCCCACCTTTCAGAGACACCCAAGCAACAGAAGGCAGCCCTCCCCGGGCTCTGTCCATATCTCACTGCGTCTAGACACCAACCAGTCTTCATTCTTACCTCTATGTTACTATACTCAGATACAGAGACACTTTCAAGTTAGCCTTTTGGCTAGACTGTTAGCCTGGTCCCTGGTTGTTTATCTTAGTTTCTGTAAGGGAGGTGGATTTACAGGGATGGTGATAGTGGCCATGGGCCAGTTGCTGAGCCTGTCCTATATCCATTGAGAAATTTTTTATGTTCACTACTATATTCATTTAGAAACCATGGCCTGATGCTATGAAGATACTCTCCTTTGAAAAGCTTGGAAAAACAACTACATTAGTGCTTGCCCTTCTCGTAAATCTAAAATTACTTAGGTTGTGTGCTTAGGTTGAACATACCAGCAAATATCCTGGAAATACTCAGACACATGTAGCAACACTTAATCACTAAATATGGGACTTAGGAGAAACTTTTGTATACAGACATAAAAAATACAAGGTAGGTCCAATGGGTTCTAGGTAGACAATATTGGCAAGCACTGAGTTCTGAACTGATTGTCGGACATGATTCCAAATGTTTTATAAATATGACCACACGCTATGTCATGTAAAAAGTACAATCCCCATCTTACTCTGTTAATTCTTAAATTTTAGCTATAATTTGCATACATTAAAATGTAGACATCTTGGGCTGGGGAGATAGCTTGATGATCTCAGTACCTTTTTGGCAAGTGCAAGGACGCAGGTTTGATCCCCAGTACTACAAGTTGTGCTGGCCCCACGCCAAGTTGGTGGCCAAAATTGGGGATGGTAGTGCACACCTATAATCCCCTCACTGGGAGGCTGAGACTGGAGGATCAGTATGAGTATAAGCTGCGTAGCAAGACCCTGTTCCAAATAAATAAATAAAAGAATAAAAAATTAAAATGTAGTCATCCTAGTTGTACAGTTTTTCAGTATGTAATTGGGGGTGGGATCTACAGGGTGTTCAGGGTCTCACTACTAGATCAGACTCATAGTGATCTGTCTGTTTACAGCCTCCCAAGAGCTGGGATTACAGGTGCGTACCACTATGCCCAATCTCAATTGCTGTCTCAGTGTGCCCTTGGGGTGGAGCTGGCATGGCAGGCCCAGGGATCGAACCCCTGGCCCCTGCGCCAGCTTGCAGGCATTTTATTCTCCTGAGATATTTGGTTGGCCCTCCAAAGGGTTGGCAATTTTAGAGAATTAATTGTTACACAAAATGCAAGAAATTCCATTGTATGGTTTAAAAATGAATACAGAAGCAAAATTATGGCTCATAAAATTACTCTGAAATGATCTCCTGGCCAGGCATGATTGTCTAAACTAAGAATACCAGCAATCTGAGAAGATAAAGTAGGAAAACTGCAAGTTCAAGTCCGGTCTGGTCCCTTGGGGAGATGTGGGTCAGTGTGAGGCCCCTGAGGGCTATCTTCTGTATTTCAAAGGGGGAGGAGGCAAACTCTCCCCCCTTATTAATTATTTTGAAAGTATCTTTCATCACTCTCTCTTGCACTTTCTACCAAGAATGTTTTAATTAGGGCTAGCTAGATAGCTCAGTGGACTAAATCACCTGCTTATGCAGACACAGGGACTAGAGTTCAATCTCCGAGGTATGCAAAGATAGTGATTGAGACTGGGCGGGATGGTGCATGCCTGTAATCCCAGTGCTTGGGAGGCTGAAACAGGAGGATCATTATGAGTCCAATCTGTGTAGTGAGACCCTGTGGACACTGTACTAAACACATGAAGAAAGGAAAAGAAAAGAAAAGAAAAGAAAAGAAAAGGAATGGTTTCCTTAACATTTACACTGTGAGGCAGTGCTTTCAAATTACAGGTTCGGTGCCAGTTAGGCAGCTGTAAGTAGACTTGTTTGTTTGATTGATTGCAGATAAATATTAGAGAGCTAAAAACTATGAGTATGTACTGAATTTAATATAGGAAATGCTGCTTTGCAAATGAATCCTGAAGTAACTAGCAATAAATTACTATGAGTAGTGATCATAAACACTTTGAAATGAATTAGTTACAGCGATCTCTGGTCAAACATGTGTGCACGTATGTGTGTGAATGTATTTTACAACCTTGCACTACTATGAGCACAGATGCATGTGTGCTCAGATACACACATGCACATGAGCACACATATAAGTAACCTTTGGCACATTAAGTAATCCTCTTTGCCTCAAGCATTATATCTATAAAATGGGAGCAGTATGCTTAGATATAAGCAATTTATCATAAAAATTATATGTTAAGCCAATTCTTTGGTATCCAGGTTGTGATAGCTATGACCTTTATCCATTAAATTAAATGCAATTGGCATCTTGTCTGGAGCTAAATTGAAGCTTTAAATAAAAGTTACACTCCACACAATCCAAGAAATATTAAGTGCTCATGAGCTGTTGGTATTATAAAGAGAAAAAAACAAAAACACTTGTTCAGCTTAACTGTGTTGTTTTAAATTTCTTTATGGCAGTTAATGGAATGATTCTAACAGTTTTTGAAAATGCTAATCGTGGCTATGAATAGTTTATCTGTTTGGAATTCACACCCATGAGGGGCTGTATCTAGGTGTATAAAACATTCACTGTATCAACACAGAAGTGTAAATCTAAATTGAGGCAAACTGTGATTACAGCTTGCACTGATGCAGTACCAGAGTCAGCTGAAACCAGAGAAGTACCCTGGACCCCCCACCACACAGGCAGGGGCCTCTTTGTGTTTTCATGCAAAGAAGCAATGGTTCAAAGGAGGACCAGGAGACACTGACCAAAGGACAGGAAGAGAGACACAAACAGGCTGTAGTTCCTCTGGAATAGGAAGGAGTCCCACAGGTCAGGGTGTGGGCTGAGTGTAGAGCAGCTCATGCCCCACAGCACCAATCTTGATATGGCCACATGAGCTGAGGACAGCGAGATAGTCTTACTTACCAGAGGATTCTGGGAACTCAAGGGTTTCCAAGAGAGCTCCCAGCTTACATGTTAACAAGATATTAACAGCAATTGTAACTCTAAAACACTGGGGACCAACCACAGATACATCTACAATATCGACACAGCTCATTTTGCAAACTTCAGAAGGTATTTTTCTAACTAAAAGAACCCGTCCTCTTGCTCCTACAGAAATGTGCAGTGTTGCACATTAGAAATGCCATCTTTTACATTCTGTTTTTTCATAGAGAGATATACAACAACAGTCATATTTTAAAGGCAAAAATCTCTATTAAGAAAGCATTCCATTTGGATTTCTATTTTATTCAATGAAATAGATCTCATTCATTCCCAATTAAGTTTGCAGGTAAAGAGCCGACCTCCGCAAAAAAAATTCCAAAGATTTCCAGGATTGCGTCCACTTAACAATTTCCCCAGCCATGCACCTCAGACTGCTTCTAGCAGGACCTTCTAGTCTTCACCCCAGCATGCCATACAGATACTAGCTTTTCTTTGTGGGCCATGTGTAAAATACTAGGAAGCCATGGAATGTGAATCTGGAACTTCACATTTCAGATTAACAAAAACAATTAGCAAAAAATAGCTTGAAGTGTGAAAGGAAAACCTGGAGGTGGCACTGACGAATAGACATGCCTAGTCCAGGTAACCGTAATCACAGTAGTTTCATTTCCCCACATCCAAGGGCTGATTTGGAAGTAGAACTAAATGGAGAAAGAATAATTTAGATAGATTTGATGGAAACCGTGCAGCTCTGAATAACTGTGCTGTCTCTTCACCTATAGAACCCTGTCTGGTAAATATGCATAGAATAAATCCATTTGTGGGAAAAAACGTTATGATTTCCAGATTTCTCAGAGCAAAGGCTTTCATCTTTATTGCTTTTCTGAGCCAAGTGTTAAAGCACCACAATATGACGATGTGACCGTATATTTTATTTGAAGAACCAGAAAAAGTTACTTTCACTGGAAATTCACATTTGAAACCAAATAAATAAATAAATAAATAAATAAGCTGATTGTTTTCACAAATGCATACTCAAACATTTCTAATATACTCAGAATTCTAGGACCTTAGGGATCCAGGCCAGAATCCCTGTATAAGTTTCTAAGACTGCCAGGAAGGGATGGCACTGGGCTCCAATTGAACTCAGGCCCTTGCACTTGCCAGGCAAGCGCTTATTCTGCTGAGCTATCTCACGAGCCCCCTGTCCTCCTCTAAGTTAAGAACTTGTCTTTAAAATAGAGTCCTGATCTGAGAAAAAATTTCCTATAGAAAATATGTGGCCTCTATGCCAGGGGCAAGAGGAGTGTGAGCATACCTTCTGGGGGTGGGTGAGAGACATGAGAGCAACAGCAAAGGCCTTGCTAAGATACTTTCTCAAAGATGTGCCCTGCCCTGTACACTTGCTGCTCTGCCATTTGTGCGTGAATTCCCACTGCACACCCAGAAGCCTATAGTAGTGACCAGCTCAGAGCAAATATCCAAAACAATATGTGTTGAGTTAATGAACATCAGACAACAGGCAGTAGTTGCCATACTTGGCTCTGGACTAGGCCATTTGGGGCAACAAGGCAGAAGTACACATCCCTTGGTCCACCAAATCATAATTTCTGGGCACCAAACCCAGAAATGTTTTAGAACTTCCCAAGGTAATTCTGGTAGGGGATTCTTAGCATTTTTGGGAACCATGGGTAAGTCACATAATGAGCTCCTGAACTCCTCCTGTCCTAGATGTCAATGACAGGACTGAAGGCATCTTCAATTTTGGGGGATGCTGCTATTTTTAACTGGAGTTTCTTTTTCCTGAATCTTCCTATTTTGCTACTTGTGTGACTCTGCCTAAGGGAAAATGGAGGCAGAAGGGAAAAAATCTCATGGCGTTCACCAAATGAGTTGCTTCCAAAGCACACATAGTTTTGTGTGGGTGTGGGTGTGTATGTGTGTGCAAAACTGTTTATTTCAGAAATACAAAAGAGAAGTAAACTTCTTCAAGAGTATTACCATGATGACCTCACTGCTAGTTATTGAATATAAAATGACATCTTCATAGCATTAGGACAATATAAATGCACATGCACTTATTCTTAGGTGACATCACCTATGTAAATATCATGTTGATACAAAGGAATTTTTACAACTTATAAAATATAAACTTTTCCCTCCTCCAGGTTTTTCTTATGCATACTCCTACAAGTAGTATGTTCCCTTTATTTTCTTTTTCATTAGGATGTTGGTAAAATATAACAATCATTTTCATTTTGGGCAGCTGAACATATATGCACTTCCTGTCTGAATCCTCTTTACTTCCCCACATCTACCTCTCATTCCCCTGTATTCCCACTCCCTTTTCCATCTCCACAAAGTGCACCTTCCATTTCTTATTCTCAGCCATTTACTGTTTAAATTATGCATATTTTGAGTTTTTCATACACGAGAAACTATGTGATACTTAACTTTCTGTGTATAGTTAGAAAAAATAAACAAGCAAGCAAAGGAACAAATAAAAATCCTCTTTAAAAGTCAACAAAACCCACCAGGGAAACACATTGGCTAAGAAGGAAGAATTCCCTTCAGAATGGAAAAGTCAGTTCTTAAGGGTGAGCCATCCTCCCCCGCCTACTAAGACTCAGACCAAGGTCATATGTTATCTACCGAGACTGATGACATCATCAGCATACACTTGCTGCATATCCTGCTTCCCACTGCATCATTATTTAAATGAACACACTTTTAATTTTATTGGTTCACCACAGTTTTGTCTCACATTGTTCCAACCTTGTTCATAATTTTGCTCTATAAGATTTCCTTTGACAAGCAGTCACATGGATAGCCCATTCCACACCCACTCTTGCCACTCCGGAGCTATTCCTACAACCCAGTAAATTTTCTTATTCTAAAAACAAACAAACAAACAAACAAACAAATAAATAAATAAATAAAGCTGGTTCCTAGGAAAAGAGGCCTATACAGAAATGGAAAATCTGAATAGCTCCCTGCAGTTCCCCAGGAAAGAGATTCAAAGAAATCCCAAGACTGAGAAACAACGACAGTTTGAGGGTAAGGGTTACATGGACAGAGGCAACCTGGACAGACGGATGATTCAGAATTCTCCTCGCATAACGCTCCTTGCATTACCCTTCACACAACGGGTGAGCTCTGCAAAGACTGAGATGTAAACAGAATGAGCGCTTTACACACACACACACACACACACACACACACCAAAAAAAAAAAAAAAACTGAAATTTAGTTACAGAAATATAGGAGCTATGTTCTTGTGCAATCCAAGCTGATGAGCTACAACTGAAATACCTAACAGTCATTTTTCAGAAAAGCTTTTTATACAAACTGCAAGGGGTGAAATTTAGTTGAAAGGGTTTTGTGTAGATTAATTAGTAACCATTTGTGAAATTTTGACAAGTGCTAAAAGAATGCTTCCTTATTCTGGTTATATAATCTACTAATTTTACAGTTTGAAAGCAGAGTGATTAACATTTTGTCACAAATTAAGAAAGCCAGGAATTCTAAACTGTAGCTGAAATTTTCTCTGCATGTATTCCTCTTGAGCCCAATTATTACTAGGGTCAGAGAGCTTTTTTTATTTAGCACAATGGTATTTTGAAATATACAAGAAACAATGAGAAAATAGATCTCTATTTTTTTGTTTCATATCTTCACTAAAACTCTATTTGACTGGTAATATAAGACTTCCAAATGGTATAGGAGAAAATTACAACTTCCAACTTGTTAGATGTCAGAGAGTCTTAAGTTCTTGCTTCCAAAAGTTGAAGAACGATTTCTAAGGAAAAAGGGAACTTAACAATAAGAATATTTATTTAGAGAAGCACAAAGTAGGCAGAAGAAGTTCCAAAAAATGGGTTGAGGACAAACTTACTTATCAAAGGAAGTCTGTAGAACAAAAGCACAAGATCATGGGTTAAAACACCATGATGTTGGTACAATAGGGGATACAAGTATGATCAACCAATAAGGTTACAAGTAGAGCCGCTTAGGTAATGTTGATCCAATGGGGAAGCACATTACTTAGTAAGTGTATGTGGAAATAACAAAGGACTTTTTTTTTTTAGAAGAAATGAGTCAGGAGACCTGGTCACCCAGACTGATGAATAATGTCTGTGTGGACTTTATATGATCAAGTATGAGCAACTACAGTATATTTCTTATCCCTTGGGAAAGCATGTAGACCTGGTTATTCTGTGTTTATCTTGAAGCCTGACAGTCAGGGGATGCACCTCCAGTAAACCTCTGTGTTCCCCCTCCTCTGCACTGACTTGCTCAAAGGCCTAGTCATGTCTGGCTACCTATAATATTTCTACATAATTTAGCTTTCCATACTACTGGGCCTTGCATATTTGAGTAGATAATGTTTATTATCATTATGGCATTTTGAAAACATATAAAGGACCTGAGTTCTATCCCCAGTTCCACACACATACTCACACACAAAGTTAAAACAAATATAGATATAGATGATATAGAGATAGAGATAGAGACAGAGACAGAGAAAGAGGCAGAGATAGAGATAGAGATAGAGATAGAGAGAGATAGCGAGAGATACATATACATATACATATACATATACATATACATATACATATACATATACATACACATATACATATATAGAGAGAGACAGAGAGACAGAGAGAGTATAAAAAACACAGAAGTTGTGTAGACATTCAGGTCATTCTTCAGTAGTATTTATCTTCCTTTAAGTTGGAGTAAAGAAAAGAAATAAATAAAACAAAATGCTGTTTCTGTCGGGACTAAGAACTGAAAACCAGAAAATTGTGGAAGATTTGCAGACATTATCTAAGCCCTCTCCTTACCTGGCATTTAGGCCAGCTGTAAACGGCACAGCTGAGCCAATTATGCATAGGTGTTGTCCTTTAGGATCAAAAATTACCATTCCCCTTCAAAAATATTTTCAGGGTCACCCTTGGCCAATTAAAAATTGCTTAGTTGACTTTTTAACTTGTAAATGAGTATATCAGTGACATTTTCTAATATCTTAATAACTAATCATCAAAGGAACTTTACTATGCACTAATATGTTGTTTTATTTCAGCCTACTGTCTCCCTCTGTTTGTCCTGAGTATTAAGTAGGCATACCTAGCCATGGATAGATTATGACCATGAAATATACCTTGGTAGCAAAGAGAAGTCTGAGAAGGACTTTTTTTTTCCTTTTGGCTATCTCAGGTTAAATTTAGAATATCAATGATTGATGGAAAAATACCTGTTCAATGTTATGTCTAAGAAGTTTCATAGTGAGAAAGATGGTGATTTTAAACTCAAGTGCCTATGTTATAGGGAGTAATATCATTAAGCTTTCTTCTGGAGTGTTAACATCTTAAGTTTGCCCTAGCTACTCAAGGTCGGTGAAGACTCAGGACATTAGAGAACCTGTAACATCCTATAACTCCTTGGTGTCCCAACTTTTCTGTACAAGGAGATCATGGGGCTACAAGGGAAAGGGATCAATGATGTATAGTGTGTCTAAGGAGAGTCACCTGAAGAGAAAACATTCTCTCCAGCTTTCACAAACTGGCCAAGCAATGGCTGTGACTCAGGCAGAGGGCTGACATTGTCAAAAGTTCTACCAACATCTGAACATGGTTTCAAGGTAAATCCTGAGGGGATCTGAATGACTTTGTCAGGTACACAAGTTACATTTTTTATTATAATGTAGTAATAACTTATTACATTGCTTTAACTTGGCCTTAACCATCCATCAGAAAAGTCTAACCATGTGGTATAAAAAGGAAATCCAGATTAATATACAGAGTTGTGAAAGGCTCAAATCAGCAGTTTCCAAAATTGGCAGTTGTGTTATTAACACAATACTATTATGGACTATTGTAGTATATATACAGCTACTTTCTCTTGCTTCATGAGAAGATTTGTAGTAATAGTGTTTATACCAGATATCATGTCTGCATCTTGTACTGTGAACAAGTACTATGAAGACAGCAATGTGCAATGAATTAATTACTGTAACTGTCCTACTAACCTGTCATGAAATTGTTTTATTGCTGTTTCTATTCATTAAAATTAATAAAATAAAAAAAAACAAAAAGAAATTTGAAATCAACTTAGTGTAATAGTAGAACTTGAGCCACTATATTTGTACCTCCTGGAGTATCTATGAGTCCCCTTTATGAACATAATATACCATGTTCTTTCAGCACTGAAAAAATAAGTATTGAAGACTACATCATCAGAACAGTTGCTACAAAAGCAATTGTACCATACAATTCTGGTGCAGACTTTTTCTTAAGGTCAGGCTCTCACTTCTCCCTATTTTTACATCTCAGCTTTCTCATGAGTATTTTGCACCTTTAAGGCTTTAAAGAATGGAAAGAATAGGTAAAGAATTAGGTTTGAAAAGAGAGGATAAAAGGAATGTGGAAGCACAATCTAAGCATAGAGGCCTCCATCCCACTCCCAGGTTGTTTTTGTTCTGAAAGTAGCCTCCATTTGCTATGAAGAGCTGACAAAATGACCTGGCAGAGAGGCTTCCAGAACCACATACAAAATATCCAGACCCACATGACCTGTCACGCAGCACATTCTATTAGCGAAGCTTGGCTTCTACAAGGTCACCACTCCAGGGAACAATGTTTCTAAGAGCTAGAGAAGTGCAGAGTTAGCAAAACCCAACTGTCTGCAGGGCTGGCAGCCATCCATGGCAGAGGAAGTGCACACCTGAAGCAGAAGAGTGGCTGTGTGAGCGTGTAATTCCTCCCTGATTTCTATTAGCGGGTATATATTTTATTTCTAAATTTTCCCTCATGCATCATCTGCTGTGTTTCTTTGAACATGGTTGAAGACTGCAGAAAAGTGGGAATACCAAATAAGGAATTGTTTCAGGTTTTCAACTCAGGATTATACAATTACTTATCAGTTAGTATTTCTATCCTTACCACATAAGTTGATATGAACACTGACTGCCTTATCCATACAATGTTCTCTCTGACTTTGGCACTTAATACATGTTTTCACACTGTTTTATTCATTATGTATGTCCCATTCCTCCAGTTAATAAAGATCTAATAATTGCTAAAGCTTGTTGAGCATTTGCTATATGCAATAATTTATAAATTGTGGGGCTGGAGAGATAGCTCAGCAGAATAAAATACCTCCTTAGGTGAGCTTAGGCAAGTACAAGGGCTGGGGTTCCATTCCCTGCACCACGTGCTGCGCCAGTCCCATCCCTAGGCATGCTGAGCCAGCCACAGAGACCAGGCATGGTGGTGCACGCCTGTAATCCTAGCGGTGGGGAGGCTGAAAGCTGCAGGATCACCACGAGTCCAGCTGCATAGTAAGGCCCTGTAACAACCAAATACCTTATTTTATTTATTTATTTTTTTTGGAGGACCAGGATTCAAACTCATGACCTTGCACTTGCCAGTCAAGCACTTATGTCACAGAACTATTTCCCTGGTCCCCCAAATACATCTTTTAAAAAAGATTTATATATAATTTTGGATGAATTATATCAAGCTTCACACAAGCAGGGTAGGGACTGCTTATGCCAAACATAAAAGAATGAAATATAACTTGAGAGATTAAGTAATTCGCATATGGCTAATGACATGACTGACAGAAGATCCTCAAAATTTTTATCTCCTCCTTCTCTGCACTGACCCCTTCTGCTTCTTTATATATTAATCTTATATCATGCTAAGTCAAAGTATGCTACAAAAAGCATTGCGGATTTAACTTGTAGCTGATCGCTTGCCCAGCATTCACAAGTTCCTAGGTGCTATTCCTAGCTCCACAAAAGATATGCAGAGAATTAATGAGAAAGCCATGTGGCCCTGTTTAATCCAGTAAGAGTATCAATGCAAAGCAATCATTTACTTTATTTTATATGCATTTATAAACATATACATATATATGAATAGACAGATACACACAAGGGTGATATGTTTTATTTATACGTTTTCAATTATGATACAAAGTTTTAAGCAGCCCATTTTTTCAACAAAACATGGAATCTTCTGGTTTATAATTTGATAACTGAAACACATCCACTGTTAGAAAAAAAAAAAAAAAAAAAAGGAGGAAGCCAAAAAGCATATCAATTGTTAATGAAAACTGCATGTTCTGTATAAAACTGTTAGCAGACATTTAAAATATAATGTCAAGCCTCGGTGGAACAATGAAACAAAAATAGCTGAACACCATTGTGCCACAGTGCACCCAAATTTAGTAAACCTACACACATCGTAGCTCCTCTCTTTGATACCACACTAGAGAATTTTCTTTTACCTCACTTAACATGCAGGATTAAAGATAAGAATAAAAACACAAAATGAATCAAGGGCCTTCAACAAGTGAGTGTACACATTAAATGCAAACACCTCAGTCTATGGGCCCCAAAGAGCAGAAAAAAAAAAAAAAAAAAAAAAGAATAAAGAATAAAGAACATTTGACACAGCCACATAATCAGACCACAAAACTGTATCAAGTTTAAAAAGCAAACTGCTGAATTATAGGCCATAATACCATATATAAGAAATTCAATTAACAATCGTGAAGAAATTATATGAATGTATCTGTGAAGCAAAAAGAAAATGATTAATGTAAAATTAAATAATGGTTCATTGGGACAAAGAGAGGGACATGAATAGGGAAGACCATAAAATAAGCATTACATACCAGTAATGCCTTGTACCAATAATATGGATTATTGGGAAGCTCATCAATAGAATTTTTTACAAATTATGTATGTGGTATGTGTTTTTTTGCATGTTTGAAACATTATACTATAGAAGCAAATATTAAGGACTTGTTGTTAAGCATGATAAAATTGTTTATTAAAATAAAAAGTACACAGAGGATGTGAAAGCAAAATTGCTTTTGTCTTACATGTCAGATCACCCTGCACGTAGCCCTATGAAAAACTGTGCCAAAGATATCACATGTTTCAGCCTCCTGAGGAATGAGGAAGAGCTTGATGAAAGAATAAACGTTCATTTCAACCTACATGGATGAGAAATCACCAAAGATTTGGAACACAGATGTATTTAAAGAAGTGATTTATGATAATCAAATGGTAACAAATTGCAAAATTATAAAAAAATAAGCCAGAATATTAAATAGTGCACAGCCATTAGGGAGACTTCTTCAAATTCCAACACATTTTCTCTTCTTACACAAAATCTGAGGCTTGGGAATGCTTTCTTCTGAAACAGTTGTTTTTGTTTTTCAGGTAATGCAGATTGAGCCCATGACATTCACACTGAAGCCACATCACCAGCCCTTTTAAGCTGTTTTAGATTTGTGACAGGCTCTCACTAACTGCTGGAGCTTCTCAACATGCACTGCCTTGCCTGGATTCATTTTTGGAAAAAGTTTTCAATGCAATTCTGATCCACATATCTATTTCAGAATCATGAAATGAAGTATCATTAACCACTCGGCTAAGAAGCACTAACTAGAATTACGATGAACCATAAAAAGCAAACTCTTAACCCTATCATGACTGGTGTCTTACGCACTTTTACTCATCACTGGGACAAATACTCGACACTCAAAATGAAGGAAGGAAAGGTTTATTTAGCTCACAGTTACTGCAGGTTTCAGTCCATACTCAGCTGGATCCAAGGCAGAGAGGCACAATGCAGAAGCCAGCAGTTCATGGTAGCAGATCAGCAACAACGGCGACAGAGGCAATGGAACAACCAGGAGAGCAGAGAGCAACAGTGCAAGTCTGTGTCTCTCTCTATTTTACATTCAGGCTCTCTGTCTCCGCCTATCTGCCTTAGGCTACACCCATAATCCCAGACATACTCAGACCCATAATCCCATCAGTACTAAAACACATAATCCCAGGAATCATGAGGTAACTCTCAAACTCTAGAAGTCCCCACCCCATGATCGCATGAGGCTTTGAGGGGACAACTAGACATAAATCGTAACATTCTGCCCCTGGGCCCCCAAATTCTCATGTACATCCTTTGAGCAAAAGACACTTTAGTCCATCTTGAAGAGAAAAAGTCTCAACAGTTTCAGCATTGCTGAGAAGCCCAAGTCTCAAGTCTCCTCCAAGGCAAACTCTCAAATGTGAGCCCCTGTACAATAGAAAAGTTAACCATATCCAACACTCAAAGGTACAAGATAAACATTACCAATCCACAAGTTGCAAACAACAGGGTAATATAAAATGCTGGTACTTGCACAAGTCCAAAATCCAGAAAAACAAACACTAAATCCCATACTTCCAACTAAAGCATCCAAAACAGTCTGCACTGAGTTGTGGGCTCCATGAAGCTCTGTCCCTAAGGCACTGTTAGTGGTAGTTTCCACGGCTTCACTCTTAAGCCAGCTTTGCTCCCTCTTTGTATGATCCACTTTCCTGGCTTTTTCAAAATTCTGAGGTTTCCACTGAATAGGCTTCTCACTCTCTGCTTCACACATTGCCCTCTCTGGGGCACACTGCCTGGTCTCCCAGGCTGTCTTCCGAAATCAAGGTGGAAGCCTTCTTAACCTAACAACTCTTGTATTCTGAATGCACCTAAAACCAATGTCACACTGATGATGCCAAGGTCTGCTGCCAGCTGGAGCAGCAGCAGCCAGGCTTCCATTTCTCTTGGTTGTAGGGGTGGAGCTCCTGGACTGATGAACACTCTGACCTTGATTCCAAGGAACAAATTCTCTGTCCCTGCACCATTTTGGAACCTGGTTTGGCCACTGCTGCCATTCTGGTTACTTGGGTCTCTGTGGCTTTCTTCTCAAGGCAAAACCTCTCTCCTTTGCAATTCTGAAGCTGCAAAGGGTAGAGAGCTGGCACCTCTTGTGATTGCCCTCAGGCCATCCTTTTGATTCTTTGGTTCCTTCCCAGCAATGGAGATCCTTTTAGCTCCATCTTTGCAGGCCACAGCTCTCCTGGTGCTTCCTTCTTGGTCAAACTCACAATATTTTAAATCATCCTGCTTGGCTCTTTGCTCTTGATTTTCAACATAAATCTGGCTAAAAGCTGACAATAACAACCCTGTCACCACCCCAATAGTTAGCTACTTTGAAATATCTCTTGAAAGATTAACCAGTCTGCCATACTTAATCCTAGCCTTAGGCAAAGTCTCTGGGCATGAGCAAAATTCTGACAGACTTTCAGCCAATCCATAGCACAAATCATCTGGAATCCAATGGCCAATGCTATCCTTTTTTTCCAGCAGAAACCTCCTCAGCCTGGTCTTTATAGGCAGGCATTCTGTCAGTCTTCTGGTCTGAGTTCTGACCAGAATCTCCCCTACAGAACAGCAGAAGCTTTTCCAGCTCTTCACAAGTAAAGGACCTCTCCAAACATTTCCTATCTCTGCTCTTAAGCCATTTTTTATACCCAGACTTCAAGCCAGTCTTCTGGTCTGAGCTCTGACCAGAATGTTGCCTACAGGGCAGCTGAAGCTTTTCCAGTGCTTTGTTTGTAGCCAACATCTCTGAACCTTTCCTATCTCTTCCTATAAGCCATTCCCAAAAGCTTGTAATCCACATGGTCAGGTTAGTCACAGCAATGACCCCACTTCTCTGGTACCAAATTCGGTCATAGGCACTTTTTACTTATTGCTGAGACAAATACCCAACATTCAAAATGGAGGAAGGAAAGGTTTATTTATCTCACAGTTACTGGAGGTTTCAGACCATACTCAGCTGGATCCAAGGCAGAGAGGAACAATGTAGAAGCCAGCAGTTCACGGCGGCCAACTAGCAACAATGCGACAAAAGCAATGGAACAACCAGGGGAGCATAGTGAAACAGGGCAAGTCTGTCTCTCTATATATATTTTTTATATTCAGCCTGTCTGCCTCAGCTTATCTGCACTAGGCCACATCCGTAATCCCAGAAGTACTCAGACCTATAATCCCATCAGTAGTAAAACACATAATCCCAGGGATCATGAGGCAAGTCTCAAATTCTACTAGACAGGCGCTTTAACCAGCTAAGCAACGGAGCCCACCCTGAAGTCTCAAATTCTAGAAGTCCCTGCCCCATGATTCCATGAGGCTTTGAGGTGACAACTAGACATAAACCATAACAACTGGCCATATACCTGCCCATACCTAGGACTGTAAATATTTTACTCATCCACTCTGTGTAATTATTAAGAGGGATTCACAAAGTTCGTTCTTATTCTTTTCTCTTTTCACAATTTAAAAAGATTCCTTATGGCTTTATTTTTTATAATATGATAATTAATTGAAAGAAATAATTTTCAGAACTTTTATCCAGGGCTGGGGAGACAGTTCAGTGGAATAAGTGCTTGCCGGGCAAGTGCAACATCATGAGTTCAATGCTTGGTACACACACACACACACAAATAATAATAATAATAATAATAATAATAATAATAATAATAATTACTCAAAAATTCACTCAAGTAAAAAGGGCTTCTACTAAAATATACCTAACAGTTAAAACCATAGTGTACATTTTTAATATTCAACAAGCATAAAGTACATGAAGTGTGTACAAGTGAACAACAAAGAAAAAAAAACACAGACATTTACAAATAGAATGCAGTAAGAAAAACAAGGTCTAAAGTAGCATATAATTTATTGTTTGGAAGTGTTTGTCTTTAGTGTTCAAAGATCTTCTGAGCACATTTCAAACATAATCAGATCAAGCTATGCCTACAACTCCAGGCAGAGGGACGGTTTTAATGCTTACTACTGTTTTCTTACAATGAGGATATAACAATGGTCTGAGAATACACTTTGAGAGCCAAAGTGGGTAAAGATCAAAATAGGTATGCTGAGGAAAGAAGCCAAAAGTTTCCATTTAAAGTACCTCAGTAAAACATAACTGAAATATTACATATTAAACCTTTAGTATTTTCCACTTATTCCTAGAGTAATCTTCATATATATTTAATGTATAGAAATTAATTTGTATCTCTTCGTTTCTCCTACAAGAAAGCTCTAAAGTATTTTCACTGTACAAACTGCACAAACACAAGCCATACACAATCAAACATTTAAGGGTACTGTGGTTTACCTAGCAATGATTTCATAGCCCCGTTTCCCAATCTGAGACTGGCACAGAAATGTCAAGGCTGGGCATAAAATTTAAACAGTATGCAACATGAAACTGGGAAGATCACAAATGTAGTGATCATCTAATCAAGCCTTTAATAAGAGTTTCCCATAGTATAAACAATAGCCAAGTACAAAGACTTCAAAAGGAGCCAATAGGAAACTAATTTTCTCAAATAGTTTTTAAGCACATTTGACTGACAGGTTCAAGTTAAACTTTCAATTCGCAATGGAGAAGTCTACAGAATTACTAACGTTAAATTAATCAGGAACCCTAGGAATGCAAGAGTCAGAAAGAACACATACTGTTTTTTTCTATATTGATCATGTACCACAAGGCAGAAAATAAATTGGGAGAACTGACATGGTAGGTCAGATTGGCCTGGAAAGGGGAAAGGCATTAGTAGAATTTCTTCTCAATGAATTGTGATAGAAACTCATAACCTGTAACATAGCACTGTACAGACAACTACTGAACAGCATGACAAACCTGATTTTGAGACACCTTAAAGTTTATAGGAACCTTCAATTATTTTCATAATAATATCAAATCCTTCCCTGAACATATGTGAGAATGCTTTTGTCTTAATGTAATATTTATAGTATACTTTTCAAACATCAAAGTATTTAATAATGTATAGATTTTATCCAAGAACTACTATTTATAAGAATATAGCAAATTTTCTCAAGCTTAGGGTACTGCATATAGACAATGTTCCCTCCAAAGTAAGACTTTACAAGTGTTTCTAGGAAGGCATTGCTTGAAACATTAAGGCTGCTTATTTTAAAATCCAATGACAGGGCCCTACTTTGGATTGACTAAATAAAAGCATAAGTAAGAGATCATGGAATCTGAGAATTATGTTCAGAATCATGAACAGATATCCGAAGTAAGTCTCTAGTACTGTGAGGCTGAAAACAGAAAAATATTGAAACCCAATTTTGAAAAAAAGAGCAAGCAATCTTAAAGAATATGACACTGCTCCAAAATACCATCTACAACAAGATATACATTCCACAAGAGGCTTTTGGGACTTTCGTTGAGCAGAAATAAATTTCAAATTACCAGAGCCAAGGAAGTAGCTCTTATAACCAACTAAAATCAATATGTCTCTTTGTTATGAACGGTCTAAACAGAAAGCAACTTTAACAATATCTCAAAAATCTGGTAAAATTTAGCCCCGGGCTAGGCTCTTGTTATCAAAAATACCTTGTGGTTTTTTTTTTTTTTTTTTTTTTTTTTGTGGGACTGGGGTTCAAACTCACAACCTTGCACTTGCCCAGCAGGCACTTGTGCCTCGGAGCCATTTTTTTTTTTACATATATACTGTTTCACTATCTCTTCAAACTCTGGGGCTCAAAAAACTAGCTTTGTGGACTCTTTTCATCCTTCTTAATATTTTAATATCCCTAAATCTACTTGATGTGATTTTGCTAGATTCAAATCTCACCACCAAGTGTAAAGTATAAAAGCCATCTCTCAATTGACAAGAATCTCAGTAATTTTTTTTTGTTGTTGTTGTTTTGTATTTTGTTTTATGTTTTGTTTTTTCAGGACTGAGGTTCAAACTCATGACCTTGCACTTGCCACGCAGGCACCTGTGCCACAGAGCTATCTCCCCAGCCCCTCCAGTAATTGTCTTATTCATACATTCAAACAGTTCTAGTAGATGCAATAATTTAAACTACAAATCCACTACAGTGATTTATTGAAATTACATTTGAGACCAAATTCTTTTTTTAAATTTTGATTGGGGGGGGCACCAGGGATCAAACTCAGGACCTTGAGCTTGTCAGACAAGCACTTATTCCATTGAGCTATCTCCCTAGCCCTTCAAGAACAAATGCTTTTTAAATTTTTTTTTTTCTTGTGGCCGCCTTGGCCTGCCCGGAGGGTGGGGCTGGAACAGCATGTGGTGCCAGGGATCAAACTGTGGTCCTATAATTGCCTAAGCTTGCCTAAGCAGGCACTTTAGACTTCTGACCCCCCGAGACCAAATTCTTGATCTCTTCTTTTCTCACAAAAGTAAAGAGTTAACCTTAAGGTACAAAACATACTTTCTTAAGGGTATTGTTATTGAGTGACATAAACAAAATAATGTCTATTTCAAGTTTGTTATATAATTTACTACCTTAAAGAGACCACACACCCCACCCCCAAAACAACAACAACAACAAAAAAATCTGATGAGGTTAAAAATGTGTAAGGGGCCAGTGAGATAGCCCAGTGGCCTAAGCGTCTGCCTAGGCAAGCTTAGGAAAGCACAGGGACCACAGTTCAATCCTTGACACCACATGCTCTGCCAGCACCACCCTCAAGGCAGACTGAGCAGGCCATAACATAAATAAATAAAGAAAAAAATGTGTAAGAACCAGTTAAATCACTCTAACAGAGTTTGAGTCTGATAACCTTTACATATTATTTGCAAAGTAAGCTGAAGCCTGGATTCAGTCTTTGCTCTTAATTACTCAATTCTATCATCTCTCAGTAACTTCTCAAAATTTTCATTGTACTATTTATTACTACATGTTTGTGGCACATAATAATTACATTGGTAGGTGGAAATTGGTATGCACGTGTAGTTCATCATGACAATTTTTAATTTCCATTTTCCCTATCATCGCCTCTCCCTTTCCCAAATCCCCTACCCACATTAAAAAATCTCCTTCCTTGCTTCCCAACATCTTGCCCTTATTTTTCTCTTTAAACTATTTCTATTTTAGGATTCTCCTACAAAAGGAGTCATGCAATATTTAACCTGTGTTAAATTTCTCTTAACATTATGGTCTCAAGGTATATCCAAAAAAATGTATAGATCCTGAGGTCATCATTTTCAGTAAAATAAATCAAGATACACAAACTTGAATATCACATGGTTTATCTTATAAAAGAAACCTAGAGTTGAGACAAAGAGCAAAATAAAAAATATATAACAGAAACTAGGGAGATAGATTGTTCTAAAAAGGGAAAGGCATGAAGAGATGGAGGCAGGAGTGAAGAGATCTGGCAGTATTTCTTCGCTTTCAATTTCATGAAAGAATTTGAAAAATACTGCAGTAGTTCTTCTCTGAAGTTGTGGTAAAACTCAGCAGTAATACATTTTTTTTTTTTTTCTGGGCTCTTCTTAGTTGGAAGTTTTGTTATCCTTCAGTTAAACTGCTTGTCACTGGCCTGGTCAGGCTGTTCACAGCTTCGTGGCTCACTATCAGTAATTCATATATGTTTAAGAATTTATTCACTTCTAGATTCTCAATTTTATTAAAATATAAATTTTTGAAATGATTTCTTATCATATGCTAGATTTTAGCCATATCTATTGTGATTTGTCATACCTGACTGTACATACATCTGTCTTCCCCTCTTTGATAAGTTTGGCTCAGGATTTACACTCTTGTTAAACTTATCAAAGAACAAACTGATTCAGTGATTCTTTTCTTTTCTTTTTTTTTTTTTTTTTCATGTATTTGGTACAGGGTCTCACTACACAGCTCAGACTCCTACTGATGATCCTCTTGCTTTCAACCTCTTCAGTACTGGAATTAGAAGCATGCTCCACTACACTCCATCTCTGTGTCCAGCTTAGAGCACCCAGGGGTGGGGCTGGCATGGTTTGTCATGCTGGGGATCAAACCCTGATCCCTGTACTTGCCTAAGCAGGGGTTTAGATGCTGAGCCATCTCACTGGCCCAGCTCTTCCTGTTAATTGTTACCTTATCTAATATGTAGCAATCTTCTTTCTCTCTTCTGTTCAGTTTTGGCTTGAAGTCCACTTCCTCTGAAGTTGGGGTAGTTGTGCCTACTCATTGCAACACTCAGATTGCATGCAGTGCCCATTCCCATCCTATACTTTCATTCTCAGCCTATACCTCTTTGTGGATAAAGCACATCTCTTAGAGACATGTAATTGAGTTTTGTTTTACAGTTTTTGTTTTTTGTTTTCTATTAGTATTTTTACTGAACATAGATTACATTCATGGCCAAGAGCTCATGTATGCACCTTATATACCTTAACGCTTGAATTCCCTTCCCTTCTGATTCCCTGCTCTCTCAGTCTTGCCCATCTGCAAGGGGTCTATTTTTCACTTTTCTTTGATCCTATCTGCCAGTTTGCCTTCTGAATGGGAAGGGAAGATCACTTACATTGAGTTATTATGAAAACAAAGTGACTGGTTTATATCATTGTATTATTTTTGAATGCTAATTCTTTTACAGAAGAAAATTTCCTTTTAAATATTTTCTAGACATGTTCTACCCTTTGGGCTCTTGGGTAACACTGGCTTCAATGTCTTATTTAGAACCAACAGTAAAGTATTTGTTGGAATGCTATCTTGGTAGTCATTAATTTCTTCTGGTCATGCAAGGATTAGTTTAGAGAATACAGTAATCCAGATTAAAAATTGTTTTATTTTAGGGCATTAACAACAACACTCCAAGCTTGCACAAATTATTTTTGTCTGTTATTACTTCTTTTCTGTAATTCATGTTTTCTCTACCCCCCCATATAACATCCTATCTTTTCCCTTCCAGGTAACAAGCCCTCTATAATTTTCGATATTTCTGTATTTTTCTTTAATTTTGTTTAAAATAAAACGTGTGTTATTCACAAACAAATGTCAACATCAGGGCTTGTCAGTGATTTGCAAAGTATATACCATGTTTATTCTCCAATTTGCTACTCTTACGCAGTAACACTTGACACATATTTCTCTAAGTCATCAATGGCAAATGTAACACAACCTTGTCAACAGTTAACAGTTATGTAATAAAACCTCAGTAAATGTGTCAAAATATGTTCAGCTCTTTCCAATATTTGGTAGTCCATTTTTGATAGCTCTTATTTAATACATTTTATGTCTTCCCTTTGACATATCAGAATTAACAGCATCACTTCTTTTACATTTGGAGACATTATTAAGTAGAGTTAAACAGCCACACTGTGCAGGAAGCTGTGTCTATGAATAGGGCAGCAACATAGACAAGGCTACTGATGGCCCCGAAGCATGAGCTCCTCAACCACCAAAGCAGGCCAATCTGCAAGGAAGGGACTAATACTGGCTCTTCAGTAAACTCAACCTGGGGATAAGGCGATGATATCAGAAATCCTACTAACTTGAAGAGCTGTCATTCTTCTGTATGGAGTTGATTCTAGGTATGGATCTGAATTTCCTTCTCATAATACTTAGCACAACTTTCCTAGAGATTACAGTGTTTGATTCTCCAGTGAAAAGCTGCAGATAATATGACTTCGGATCACAGCTCAGGAAGAGGGCATTATGGCATTATGGCCAATTACCTTAAGCACCCCAACCTACCCAGAAATGGCCAGTCTGATAAAGAGCTATAAAGATCACTTTTAAGGCAGTAGTATTTTTCAAGGCAGTAGTAGGGTTTCCATGAAAATTAAGGGCAAATTATAGAGCTCTCATATAACTCCTCTTTTCACATAACTCAAAAAGCTTCCCACACTGTCTACATCCTTCATGTAAGATACAATGAAAAACTCTATCTTTAATTTTTTTTCAAAAACGTATTACATTAAAAGATACACTATAGCTGGGCATGGTGGCGCAGACCTGTAATCCCAGCACTTGGGAGGCTGAGGCAGGGAGGATCAGTGTGAGTTCAAGACCAGCCTGGGCTACAAAAGTGAGCTCAAGGCCAGCCTGTACTGCATAGTGAGACTCTGTCTCAAAAAGAAAAAAAAAAAAACATACACTACATCTGTCTCAGAATATGCTTCCTCATTTCAAGTATACTCATGATTCTTGCCACTTTCTGAAATAGTTCTGGGAATCCTCTTTTATATCTTTAATTGCCCTGCCTTATATATTGAAGAGAATTCTCATGGTCATTTTTATTTTAGAGAAGCACACACATACACACACACACACACACACACACACACACACACACACAGAGCACATGCACTTGTAGCAATACAGACCAGATCTGGTGAATAGAGTGGATGAGGATAGATTCTCATGATTTTATGAGGCTACCATGCTGCTGGACAGTACAGAGCATCAACAGTCTCCATAATTTTATCATTCCTCACCAAGACACTCATGAAAGCAAAATTCTATGTCAGCCAATGGTTATAATGATAGGATAAATGTAGTCAACGTAAAAGGGGATATTTTAAGGAGACCTGAAGGCATCTTATACTGTAATAATTCTATAAAAATTTAAACTTTCACTATATGTTTTGAACACTCTTTGTAATGATGGAACACTGGTGGTAATTTACGCAACTACATTTATACAACATCGTTACCATCATCCAGAGCAAATACACAGATTTATTTTTGGTGGATACTATCTGGCCTTGGACAGATGTACAAGGACATGCTCCTGATACACTCACTATTATAGTATTTAAATGTGAAGTTTTCATGGACCTCAAGACCTTCTGTGTTCCACCTATTAGCCTTTCCCTTCTCCTACCCCGGTCACCAGTGATCCTTTCATAAATTCCAGTTTTACCACTTCTAGATGTCAAACAGTTGGTGGGATCAATATCAAATGCAAGCTTTTAAAAAGTTTCTTGCTTATTTCATCAAGTGATTTCCCTTTACAATATCTATATTGCTGGGCTGCTAAAGCTTGAAAATGGTCGTATGTGTGAGAGCTGGTCTAGGCCTCAGTGCTAAAGCAGTCCAACTATCTCAGTCCTGAGAAAAGCATCCTGCCTAGTTAATGTCAAGTCTGAGTCACTAGACAGCCTGTGGCAAACGATACTGACTTTGCAAAGGTATAAATAAATTCCTCTCCTCTTGTGCTGAGGTCATTTTGCCAGCCACCTGCCTAGCTTTTGTCTTGCTGTCTATCTTTTCCTCATTCCTGACACTGTTTCTCCCCAGGGTAAAACAGACCACACTGAAAGACCAGTGGATCCCAATGCTACCTGTCTTCCTATGACTTTTCTTCATTTTCTTTTCATCCTGAGTAATATTCCATTGCTGTGGATGTACCAGTTATTTTCCATTCACTATTGAAGATATTTTGATCATTTGCAAGTTTGGACAGTTATAAATAAAGCTGCTATCAATGTCCACATGTAGGGACATACGTTTTGTACTTCAATAACCAGAATATGAGCACTGAGCCATATAAGAGTATATTTCCAGTTGCAAGATCTCTTGAAACTATCTTCTACTGCAGCACCACTCTGCATTCCCACCAACAGTACATACAAGTCCTGTTTCCTGTATTCACTGTGCTTAGCATTCTGTATTCAGCCATTCTCACAGACATGCAGCTGCAGTTCCTTTGCTGCATGGCATGTGTTGGTCAGCATCTTCTCTTATGCTTTCTTTCTTTTCCTGTATTTAGGAATTTAGGGCAGGGTCTACAGGGTCTCACTACATAGATCAAACTTGTAGTGACACCTGTTTTCCATTTCCCAAGTGCTGGGATTACACGAACATCCCACCACACCCAGTCTCAATCACCATCTCAGCACACCCTGTGGGTGGGGATGGCACAACACACCAGGGATCAAACCGCAGCTGCAGCACTCTGCCAAAGCAGCTTAGTCCACTGAGATATCCGGCCTGTCTTATATTTACTTTCAAACGCTACATCTTCCCTGGCAAAGCATCTGGGTCTTTTGCCCATGTTTATTGGAGTAGTTCATTTTCTTTTTGTTCACTATTGAAAGTCTTTTGTATATTTTAATAAGTCTTTTATCAAAACTACAAATGTTCCCTAGATTATGGTTTAATTTTACAGTCCCTTACTAACAGCTACTTTTAGGACCTGCCAAAGATAGCTCAGCAAACTAAAGTGAATGCTCAGGCACAGAGAAATGGCTGAGGTTGATCCCTGGTGTGCTTTGCTGGCCCCGCCCCTAGGGCAAGCTGAGACAGTGATTGAGACTGGGCAAGGTAGCAGGCCTGTAATCCCAGCACTTGAGAGGCTAAAAACAGGAGAATCATTAAGAGTCCAATCTGTGTATTGAGACCCTGTACACCCTGTAGATCCTATAGACCCTATACTACATATGAAAAAAGAAAAAGAAAAACCTGGCTACTTTTTTAATATTCACTTTATTAAAATACAGTTCACATACCATAAAGCATTTCTTTTATAAGAGTTCAGATTAATGACTTCAAAGATATTGATGGAATTGTATCATCTTTTCTATGTAACTTTTCATTATACTCTAAACATTTCCATTACTAAAAGAAAAAACACCTCAGTACTCAATCTCTCCTCTTTTTATTTCATCTACCAGCCCCCAGTAATCATTGACCTATACTTTTATCTCTCTGCATTTGCTTATTTGGATCATTTCATACAAATATATAAAATAAGTGCTCTCTTATGATTACTTCTCCCAATGCTGTTTTCAAACTATACTGATTAAATACTTGCAATTTTTATGGATGAGCAATATTCACTGTATGCATATATCATACTCCACTGGATGAATATTTGAATATTGGTCAGATGATAGAAACATAATTTTTCCTCCTTGGGACTATAACAAAAGTGCCACCATGAACATTTGTGTACTAGTTTTTGTGTGAATGTATGCTTCCATCTCTCTTGGCTACAGACCTAAGAATGCAACTGCTAAATCTTATGTTATTTCAGGAACTGCCAGACTGTGTGGATTCATCATTTTACTAACTTATCAACAATGGATGAGAGTTTTAACTCCTTTTTTTCTTTTCAAAACTAATTCAATTTTTTTTAATTTTAGTTATTCTAGAAGAAGTAAAATACATCTTTTTACCATTTTGATTTGCATTTTCTGAATGTCTAATAATGCTAAGTACATTTTCGTATGTTTTAGGTCTTTGTATATCTCCTTTGGAGAGATGTCTATTCTAATCTTTTTGTCATTTCAACTGGGTATTTTTTTCCTTATTTTTTCTACTGTTCTCTTGTATTCTAGATGTAAGTCCTTTACCAGACATATGATTTACAAATATTCATCTTATTGTTTGAGTTTTATTTTTACTTCTAAGTGGTATCCTTCAGAAACAAAAGTTCTTAATTTTGATGAAGTCTCTTTCCTTTTGTCACTTGGGGTGCTGGTGTTCCTCATCAAAGATTATAAATATTTACACTTACATTTTCTTTTATATATGACTTTTATAATTTTAGTTGTTGTAATTGCACATGAGATTCACTTAAATAATTTGGTGGATAGTGTGAGATACTGGTTTAACTTTTATTTTCATAAATATATCCAGCTGTGTCAGTAATATAAAGTTATTTTACTTTTTTTAAAGGTATATTTGAAAATTAGCTTATAGTAGATTTTCTATAAGGATGTCATACCATCATGCAGGACACAGATTATACTCTAAAGCAGTTATTAATAAATAGTGCTCTATTCTTAACTAGGAGAGTATATAGGCTTAAGATCAAGGGGCAGAATCAGAAATGGTCACTTAAAATGAATCACTGGTGAGGGGTAGTGGTGCATGCCTGTAAATCCAGCACTTGGGAGGCTGAGGCAGGAGGATCAGTGCAAGTTCAAGACCAGCCTGGGCTACAAAAGTGAACTCAAAGCCAGCCTGAACTGCATAGTGAGACCCTGTCTCAAAAAGACAAAAAAGAAAAAAAAATAATCTCTGAATCAAATGGGAAACTTTTCTCTCTTTTTTTTTCCATTTGCTGAAATGCTTAGGGTTTAAAAATTCTTGTTCTTAGAGAGAATTTCCATCAGCGAACACAGCCAAAGGACCCGTAAGCTTTATGCAATACTTTGGAACCTGTCACTTCAAGATATTCATGCCAGAAGATCAACAAAGAAGCACAGGAAATGCCAGCAAAAGTATTTTGGAATGGATCTAAAAGGTAAAGAAAATAGCTATCCATTTCTCTTTTGAGACCAGTCATTGAGGTGAAAATTGTATTTTGTGCCATTAAGTGTGCCTCCATATGCTTCTCCAGGAATAGAGAACACCAAGAATGTTTAAGAAACTGTTTCCAATCTATGTTATAAAAAAAACAAGTGGCTGTGAGAGACACACAGCGTGGACCACAGCACCCCTCCCCCTTCAGGAGGAGATGTTCATTATCACAGACCACAGAAATGCAGACGCTAGAACTCTCAGTTGGGCATCTCAACACTGACTGCAGCTGAATGACACTGTCCAAGTTGTGCCTCCCTCTTCAGGTACAGCTGCAGGCAATTACTGGTCTCCACAAAATGTGTGAAGGTCCAGTTCTCTGCTTCAAGGCCTCGAGAAGATATCTGCAGAATCAAGGTAAAAGCTAACTAGAAACAAGGATCACAGAGTAGTTGCACAGTTTAGATACAGTGGATCTGTATTTGAGTCCTTGATCAACAATTTGCATACTACTATCTTTTTGACTTTGAGCAAATAGTTTAATATCTTAAATGCAAAATTTTCATCCTCAGTATGGATTAATAATCATAATTGCTTAGGCATCACTTTAAGGATGAAGTAACCCAAGGGATGGTGAGTGCTAAGCATAGAGTTCAATAAAATTGGTTATTATAATTATCATAAGTGATATTCTTACCATAAGTAATATCAGGAAGAAGCACAAATAGATAAATTTAATGTCCAGTCCTGACACAGTTTAAACTTTTCGAAGCTTCCTTGTCTGTTGGACTTCAGTTTTCTTACCATCAAAATGAAGAAACCACATGAAAAGTCATGAAGCTATCTTTCTGCTCCAAAAAGTCATGATTCTTTAGATGCAGGGACCCAAATGATTTGCATCAGTGGATTTCCAGGACTAACAACCTCTGAGATGTTGATGATTCCTCTGCAGTGAAGGGGAAACGATGGCCACCCCGGCTCCTCTGGGGCCTCATTAGAAGGCTGCTCCCAGCAGCGTGGAGGATGCCCTGCTATCAGGAGCTCTGGCAGGTGGCAGTTTCTGTGTACCTGTGCTTACAAGCCTACCTCTACCAGCATGGAGCTTGGTGCCTGGCAGCCAGACCTGATGAAACTGAAAGGCAAGCATAAAGGATTAAAATGAAATAGGCACACAAACCAGCCCAGGCCAAAGAAAAGCAATGCTGAGCACAGATGTAGTACTTGTGCACTGCTCACATGGAGCTGGGGTATTGTGCCTTCTTCGAAGAACTGAAAATGTAGTTATTCTGCTTCATTTCAATTTCTTTTCCTTGTCTTTAGACAATTTTCTGCTTACACTGTAAAACTGCTTGACATAAAAAAAATGTTCTTTCACAAAATACATTCTAGTGACCCATACACAGAACCATAGAGGTGATGGTCTCCAATATGATGAACTCATTAACATTTGGGTCAAGGGATTCAAATATTACAGATATTTTGCAGATTTTAAGCCCAAAATGTGAGTCCCAGAATATACATCTCCAAGGAAACTAAAATCTTGTCCTATCCACTTAGAAAACCAACTCAAGAGGCAAGCTATTTTTGTAGTCACCAAATGGAACAAATGACCATAAATGATATCAGTGTCAGTGCTGCTGTCGATCTATAACCAGAAAACCCTGGGTGCAAATCTCAGCAGAGCAATCTCTAGCTAGATGTCTTCAGAAATATCATCACACTCTTCCATTTGTAAATCTCTTACTGTAAACAGGAACAATAGCCCTTCAATCTACGAGAGAATGCCAGTTGAGATAATACCACAGAGATGGTGAGACACTGCCTCAGAGCACTGAATGCAGGGGCTGGTACAGGGTGACTGCTAAATGAGAGCATTGACCTAATAGAGTGGTAGTCATTGATGGTAATGAGATCAACAGAAAGCAGACGGCAATTACAAGTATATGCCTTGCATGCTTTTCAACTTTAGTGTTATATATGGAATAAGATTACCGTGCAATGAAACTTACACAAAGATATTTATAGAAATTTAAGAACATTCAATGTATGCCTTTCCTTCCACATCCAGGCTACCATTCTAGGCCAAGCCATGCCCATCTCTTAAAAGAATTACTAATGCTGACATTTAACTCATCTGTCTGCTTCTACTTCTGTCCTTTTAGCAACCAATGCTCAAAACCTAGATCAGCACGTCACTCCCCTGCTTAAGCCTCACCAAAGATCCCTTCCCATTACCCACAAAATTCAATCCAGACCACGGGCCCTAAGAGCTCACATATTTTGTCAGGACCAAACCATGAGCCTGAGGTCCTTTATTCCACTCTAAGCATAGGAATCATGTTACTGTACTTCCAACTATTGAATTGCATCTTCTGGTCATTTGCACTTACTTCAATTCCTCTTCAAATCTTTCTCCTGTCACGAGGTCCCTGGGCTTGCTTTCTTATAGTGCTTCTGTTCTCTGCTCCCTTAGAGAGGTGTTCGTCCTCCTCACTTCCAACAGCACAAAACCTTGCTATATTGATCAGGCATCTATTCAAACTCTGAGTCTACAATATTCTCTCTCTATTTTTTTTGTCCTTAGGTAGGACCAGGGTTTGAACTCCAGACCTTGCACTTGCCAGGCAGGCACTCGTGCCATGGAGCTATCTCTTTGGCTCCTATTCTCTTATTTTTAATTTTTAATTACATGGTAAGCTGCTCCTTTCAACTAGAATGGAAGTTCTACAGTACTAGGTATGATTACTATATCTTCATCAACTTTTATAGTACTTCAAGTATAGTCAGAACTCAACAAGTAGCTGTCAAATACATCCCTCGAAGTGTTTCAAGAGGCAACACCTTCCCATATATTTGAACAACAAGCAATGTTCTCAGTGGAATTCATTTTTATTTCTACAAACCATATACTTCATAAATAAGAAAGGCTGATCTGGACTTAGGATTAAAAATATAGGTCTGTGTGATCTTTACCAAATATGTCCAAGTACTATGAAGTGAAATTGCTCTCATAATCCTGGCTCACCCAAGACAGTAACTGATGAAGCAAACTGAGATGTTGATAGACATTCAGCATTTCCTTCATATTTCTCCCTGCCACATTCTTTATTCTTATTCCTAGCAAAAATGGTTGGCAAAACAAAATATTAATACATTTGCTGTATGGACTCTTGCACATACAGCTACCTATGAAAATAAACACGTTCAAAGTTTTACACAGAATTAGGACCTGATTTCATTGCAGTGGTGTTATCTTCCTAATTTTTCAATACTTTCTGTACTCTGTTTTTAAATTTTCATTTATGTTGTTTCCTTTCCCTTTTAATCTTTCGTTTGATATTTTGCTTCATACAACTCAAAGAGAAAAACCACAAACCTCCATTGTTATCTCTTCTCTGTTTGCCAAAGAACTAGATGCTATGGCAACAGCATTCAGAAAATGATTATTGGAAATAATTAGGGCTTAGACATGAACACAAATTATATCCAGGTAACAGACACAACAGAAAAAATGAGAGTCTAATGATGAAGATAATTGTTTCTGCTCTGTAACAAGTTTGCGGTGTGCCTGAGAAGGTCTCCATACTCCTGGAAACACTGCCTGAATACTTTTCCTTCTCTGTTGCCTCCTTTTGGATTATGTCTCACCCCTGAACTCTAACTGTATGCTTTGTAGAATGGTAACACAACACCAAGGAGCTTTATCTATGTCATTGGCACAACTCTCACCTACCTGCTTCACCTAATCATTTCCTTCAGAGTAGTTCAGACAAAACAAAAGAAGAAATACTACATTTGACCTTAAAGTGGATCATTTGAATTTCCGTGCAATTAAAAGCAGTTGAAATGTAAACCCCACAGTGAGCTTCTACTAGAAAGGCTAAGAGACACTTAGGCATCCCTAGCATGCAAAGAGATAATGCCCGTTTGAGAATAATGATAAAGCAGCTGCAGATGTTCAGTCAATTACATTGCCTGATTAGCTCAACACTCCAATGCATCATGCAACTCAATAACGGACTGTCCCACTGTTGGTTTTGAGAGAATGGCTTTAAACAGCAAACCCACTGCAGCTGCTAGCTCCATCTATTTGTTTCTGTACATTCCACCACTCACCCCACATACACTTAGTGTTTCTCTTGGCTGCCAAGTCACAGATGTTTCTGCTTTCTCATTTCCCCTCTTTAGAATACCTTTTTCATTTGAAACCCAATAAGCTCAATGGGAAACAAAAATCCATATTCGTTCTTCCAATTGTGGGAGCTGAAAACAGAGACATCACTGCCTACTGGAAAGGCTGCATCTATAAGTACTAATTTGCACAGTGTTACAATGGAATCCAATTTATAGATATCCCAGTGTTTCTGTTGTAAGTGGAGTGGCCTCTCAACATTCTTATTTGGATAGCCAGCATCCTCACTTTGTACATAATTTGAGAAGGTATACATAACTTGCTACAGAATCTTCTAGAACTTCAGGGGCCAGAAACTCAATTTCTCTAGGCCACTGTGCAGCTCTAGTAAAGCACATGACCTAGGATCTGACCCACTCTAAACTTTGATATAAATCTTAAGGCACAATGACAGAAAATCTAAGAAAATTCACTTCAGTGAGAAGCCACAAAATCTAAAAATCATCGATTTTTCAGAGAAAGCACCAGCAACTGAACCAGAACCCAAGGTTGGCTGTGGCAACCCTAACACCAGCTGGGAGGCCCAGGGTGCTCTTAATGTTCTTGGCTCTATAACCTCTTTACTCAGCTTGGCTCTCTGCCCTTAACAGATCATTTCTCCTTAATTCATGTAACATCCTCTACAGAATTTCACTGATTCCCTCTCTACTGATACCATCAGTTTCAGCGGCTATCAATTAAGAATCCAAACACAATCAGTATAGAACAAAGATGTGTGATAGAGAAGAGGCTGTTCCAAGAAAACACATTGGTTCACGGGCCTAAATCGGACAGAAGATTCTTTTTCTATTCCTTAAAAATTTAGAGGCAAGCCCCAAACCATCCGAGGGATTCAGACTGCTTTTAACTTATTTCACCATCTTCTGTAAGGGCAAATCTACCTTCTGCTGATACCAAGTTCCAATACAAGGGGAAAAGAGTTCTAGTGATCTTCTGCAAGTGTCCAAGCTTTGCGCAGGCTTTGGGCAGGTTTATAATTCTGGAATTCAGAAGTCTAGGCAGGTCTTCTGGGGTAAAGTCAAAATGTCAGTGAATCTACTTTCTGAAGCTACAGAGCAGCATCTGTTCCTTGCTGTTTTCAGCTTCTGGAGATTGATAGCTTGCCATGGGTTCTGATCCCATCCTATATCTTCAGAGCATCCCTCTACACCCACTGCATCTGCAATCACATCTCTGACTCTGATGATTCCTATTCCTGATTTTACATGAAGCCTGTGGCTACAATGGATCCATGTGCATTATCCATGTTATTATCTCAAGATTCTTTAATTATATGTGTAAATTCCACTTTGGTATGTAAGGTAGCAGGATCCGAGGTTCTGGTGATGAGGGCAGAGCCACATCTGGAAACCATTATTTAACCTACTGCAGCAGGAATCCAAAGGTGAAACCCACATTATTTTTGCTCATATTCTGCCAACCTGATATTAGGCACACAGCAGCAAGGGAGCTCAGTCAATCTGTGTGCTGTCAAAACTCAGCGGTATGGTACACATGAGTAAGTCTGAAATCTGAAGGAAGTTCAGAGGAAGGGAACCTAGACATGTCAGTCTGGGCTGTCTTAGAGGAAATGAGCTAGCAAATTCAAATGATGCACTTGAGAAAAGCTTAACAGTGGGACTATTTACAAATTCATGAAAACATTAAGGACAACCTACATGAGCAGGTAATACATTCTGAAGGCAGCAATCCCTAAGAGTTTTGTCACTCACAGGTCTAATGTGGCAAAAGGAGGGTACATTAATGTCTTATGGTGACTGTAGCAAATGGCTGCAAATAGACTAAAACAACAAAATTTACTCTGTCAATGTGTTAGATGAGAGAAGCACAAAACAATGCCATCAGCAAGGACACCCTCCCTCCCAAGGCTCTAGGAGGAACCATTCTTCACCTTTTCTCATTTCCAGTGGTACTGGCAGTCTTGGCCTTCCATGGCCTGCAGCATCATAATGCTATTCACTATCTGCCTTCACATGTCCTTTTTCCTGTAGCTTCTCTTGTTTATTTGATGGCTTTCTCTGCCTGTCTTTCTCCTCTCTGTCTCTGTCTAATTCCTGCTCACCTCACATCCCTCTCCCTCTCATTTTCCCCTCTCTCTCTCCTTAAAATGACACTATTCATGGGGGCATGGCACATTCAAATGCAGTAAGCTCATCTTAACCTGATCTGCAAACAGATCCAGCATTTGTAAAGACTATCTCCAAACAAGGTTACAATCACAGGTAAAGGACCAGCGGACTCAGCTATCTTTCTGAGATATATAATCCAACATAGTAGGATGTATCTAGGTTACCAGGCACCAGTTACCAGTTACCCTCATAAAAAAACTATCTTCTCCAGCTTAGGAATGCAGCCACCTTACAGCAACCCAACCTGAAAGCAGCTGTTGTAATACATACCCTAAACACACTCTACTCCCACCCTGATATCCTGCTTTCCCATGACTCAGCCTAACTAAAATATAAGAGAATATGTGGGTGCAGCCAAAAACTCTAGTATAGCCATCCATAAAAGTCAGTTTCTCTAGACATGGAGCAAGCTGGAGATGGTTGTAGTATGGATACAGAAGGGCAGATTCTGTAAGGGGACATGTAGTGTCTCAACCACAGAGAGCTCTATGAATATAGTTCCCAAACACTTACCAGAGAGATGAAATCAGTTCAATATATTTGTTTCCCCACTTCTGTGGGAGTCTAACTAGAAATATTATACTTTACATATTAGAATGACTATAAAATTTGAAATATGATAGATATTATGGTTTCACTTTCAGGAGAGGAGGACACGTGATTACCTTCCAAAAGCAGTGCAGCTTTCACTAATCTTGAGGAAAAACCATGGAAACTTGCCCATAGGACCACACCTCTGTTCATATCCTGAGGATTCTTCCAGGTACATATTTTCAAGATGCTAACAGTAGCACAATGAAACACACAGTGAAACAAAAAGGAAATTTTTGATAGGCATTTTCAGAGTATGTGAAAACTCAAGAATATACATGAGGGAGCAATTAGCTACGTCTGATACTTTATTGATTATAATTCACAAGACTCCATTTCAAAAATAATTATAACCTATGGAAACTAAATATAAAAAATCTGCATTAGCACAATTTTGATAATTCTCAGTCATTTTTGATAAACTAAGAGTTCCTGCTTGAAGTCCACTGACTGTTCCCAAGATCATTCTGATCATAGATGTCAAATTTTCTAATCCAAATAGAAAGAAAATTACAAGCATTTTAGAGTGATTAACATTAACTTTCTATTTTTGAAAAGCAGATTACTAGTGCAGTCCTGCATAGAAAACTCTCATTCTTTTAATACATATATATTTTTTTGTAAGAAATGTATGTGACATTTAAAGATCCCTAAATGACTCAATGAAAGCAAGCAGAATGTTCTCCTCTGTAGTTAACAAAGTTTAATGCAGGTTCTAATGACAACAGTGTTCTTTGTGTCCATGTGTATACAGGTAAATGTATGCATGTTCTGGGGAAAACAATTTCCCTCAGTATTTGTCCATGTAGAAAATAGCTCATGAACTGGATATGACTCCTCCTTATTCCCCTGTTCCATGAGATACAGGCGGAATTACCTTCCAGGTACCTTTGGAATCAAGAAACTGAACTAATTCAGCTTGTTTTATGTATCTCTGCCTTTGCTCAAAACTTGAACTGCAACTCTTCTAAATCATACTACCCAGGATAAGACCTTACTCAAATCCTGTTATGATTCGGGTCTAGAATGTTCTTCCAAAATCTCACACATGTGGAAAGTAACCAGATAATGGTGGTGCTGTACTCCTCAGTAGATTCATACAAACCCAAAAGTTGAACGTGCCACTAGAACTTGGAACCTCATTGGAAATGGGTCACCGTCACCATGCACATGACAGATGGATTTATTCCTGTCCCCAGCTCCTCTCTTCCCTACTTCCTGGTTTCTGTGGGTGGAGCAACTGCCCTCCACCCAGGCTTTTTCCATGCTGTTTCTGTCTTTGAGCCAGCCAATCATAGACTGAAACCACAAGCCAAGCAAACCCTGTCACTATTCCGCTATGGAAGCTGTCAAGAGATTTTTCTCTTTGCCTGTAAGTGGGCGGACAAGAAAGTTTTCTACAGTGAACTTGAGGTCCAGTTGTACCAAGCCCATTTACCCAAATAAAACATATCTCTGCTCTACAATGTAGCTTCTTTCAGAAATAAAATGATAATGGTTTTCAAAACCTCTTCTTCTATTTTCCACTGTGCATAAGATGAATAGACAAAAACTTTCTATTTACTGCTAACTTTTCGAAGGCCTTCACCTTTGGTAGTGTACCTTAGAATGCTATGACATGCAAATCAACATGTCTAATTTGGTGCCACACATGATGCTCACATGCCACTAATCTGTGGCTTTGAGTCCTCAGCTTTAGTGTACAAGTAAAAGCAAACACATGTAAGTGGCCTATCAAGAGTTATGTGAGGCTACAGGGGTTAAAGAGCTGAGTCCCGAAGAGGCGGCTTTAAGTCAAGGGCTTTTAGTGCCTCAGTGACTTTCTCATCACTCGAGCAGAGCACCCAGCACCTACAACTTAAAGGAAGACAAGTTTATTTTGGTGCATATTTTTAGGCACTTAAGATCCTGCCCAGATGGCAGCATGGTGGAATGGCCAGGGTAGGGGAGCACTGCTCAGTGCATTAAGGAGGAGTTAGGAATGGGGACTAAGCCCTCCTAGACTGTGCCTACCATGATCCACCTCTTCTGACCAGACGCCACTTGTTAAAACAGGTCCTCAGAATTCACCCACAATCTAATTACGTATCAAGCACAGGAAACTTTGGGGCCACTTCAGCTCTAACCCATTGCATACAGTGTCTTGAACTTGGAGGGTTTACTAGATACCACAGTTCATCTCTCCTGGTTTACTTAGCTGAGACAGCTCACGGGAGCAGAGCACATGCTTACCATATGCAAGACTTTGGGTTCATTCTCTACTTCCAAACAAAAAATTGGCTTCGATCTTCATTTTACAGGTTCTGTGTGTCTAACTCCCAGTTTCCATATGCTTTACCTCCAAACACTCACACCTGCTACCTGTGAACTCCTTTGGAGTTCTGTTCTTGTATTACAAGAACCATCATCTTTCCAAGAATAGAACTGGAACCTAGGCTTTTTGGGGTGAGCAAAAGCCAATGGCTCAATGGTGGGGAAGAATGAAAGCACAGTTACCTTCCCCCCAAAAAAGCAGAATGAAACTCTGTTAAAATGTCTACATGCCAGAGACTCCTACAGAATCCAACACGACGGTCTGGTGCACCTACCATTTGGCTTTTTCTTTCTAACCTTGTTCCCATTGCACTGTGCTAAAGGACTCTGGGAGCACTCACAGAGACACAGAAACACACAGACTGAAAAACAGCACTGGCACTAATGTCCTCACTTTGTGTTCAGCTTGGAAGAAATTTAGTCTAATTCCAAGAAAGACCTGAGCTTCACCCCACTTGACTGGCTGCTTCCAGGGGCTGAAACTAGCAGAAGCTGAACCCTGAGGAAAATGTACTCTCAGGAATGTGCAAAGGCATGGGCAGCCTGAGCCAGAGGCAGGATAGAAATGGTGCCGGATGACAAGGCATGCAGCTCCAAGCTTCAGCACATGCTGCTATGACAAAGGTGGCACTGCTTGTTCCGGGGCAGAGGGGTGGGACTGGGACCACAAGTTTATTCTTAGGGAAACTGCACTAGCACCTATATTAGGCTTGGAAAAGATTACATTTTCAGCTCCTGTTAACAGCGTTTCTTCATTTTTCACACAGAACCATAGCACCTTGTTCAGACAAGTAATGTTAGGTCAAGAACAATAAAAGCCATTCTATATTTGAGAATAAATGTTGGAAACTGTGGAAAGACTCATCACTTTGCTAGTCCTGGCTTTAAGAATGGAAAGCTTCCAAATGATGACTTGGAGACTTTAGCACGGGGCCTTTAATTGCATTTTTAAATTACTACATGTTTGCAATACATGATAACTCTATTCATCATGAAAAAAATGCACACAACATCTTATTCTTTCCATTCCCACTATCAGTGTTGTCCGCTTTGGGGGAGCATGCCAGCAACTCTAATAAAATTGAAAAGCATCTCAATCAAGAATAATCATCTCCAGAAGTTCCTGAACATAAGCTTAAGGAACAGAAATAGCAGTCTTAATCCCAGGGGTTGAAGGATGGGAGGGGAACCCTACAGCAGAGAAGAAGGCTAGATAATTGTGTAACAGAGGCAACACAGCAGCTCTGCAGAGGGAACTGAACATGCCCACTACCTGTAACAAGAGATACACTGCATCCAGGGAGAAAATTCATGCTAAATGCAGTGGGGAATTAACAGAAATAAAGAGATGGGTACAAAATAAGAGAAAAGATCTTCATTAAGACCAAATAAATGTGACAACATTTTCTTAACTTTGCATATTAATTTTCAGTGGCTACAAAACACATGCCCATTGGTTTAAAAGGTTGGAATAGCACCTATCTATCATCTCAAGGCACATTCCTTTAAACAGGGTCTGGGAGTTTACAGCAGATTTCTACTCAGTGTCTCACTAGGCTGTCCACAAGGGTGCTCTCACCTGAGACTGGGGGTCTCCACCAAAGCTCAGGCGGGTGGTTGGCAGAATGTGTTTCTTAACTTTATGTCACTGAGTTCAACCCTATCTTCCCAGCTGTCTGCTAAAGACTCCTCTCCAACCCTAGAGGATGCACACAGGACCTTGCTGCAGGGCCCCCATAGCAGTTCACAGCATGGCTCTTGCTTGCTTCTAGACCAAATGACACTCGTTTCTCTGACATCCCCTCTGCAAGCTGCCAGAGAAAATGTCCTGCTCTTCCAGGGCTCCCTTGCTTCGGTTAGCCTCACCCAGACAGCCTTGTGCACATCATAAAATATCACATTTTCCCAGTGCAGTTCCACCTATGCTTATGTGGGTTATGCAACACATGAAATGAGTGAGGTGGGGATTTGCAGCTCCCACTGCTTGTCCTCTGCAATATCTACACTTCCATTTTCTGAGTTAAAATATTCAGTATCCAAAAGTGATAGTTTTTTTTAAAAAATCAGGTATAGTAAATGTATACTGTTAAACTTTTACTCCAAAGGAAGAGTTTGGCTCTTGTAGAGAATTCTGCAATGAAAGTTGAAAATAAGACACCCTATCAGCTCTTGTTGATCTGAGATTGCAAGTGCTACAGCATCATTAAATGCTGGGCTCTGCAAAACTCATGTTGCCTGAGTCGGGCGTAGTGGCACACGCCTGTAATCCCAGTACTCGGGAGGCTGAGGCAGGAGGATTGGTGCGAGTTCGAGACCAGCCTGGGCTACAAAAGTGAGCTCAGGACCAGCCTCAACTGCATAGCGAGACCCTGTCTCAAAAAGACAAAAAAAAAAACTAATGTTGCCTGGATAACATCTCCAGAGACTAAAGACAAGCATGCTTCTTACTCAGTTGTAGTAGGGAAAATGCTGTGTGATCATCTTTTGTGTAATACTGACTTTTTGGGGGTTCTTAAAAACGAAGAACCTTGGCCTCAATTTCAGAAGTCTTCTTCTCTCAGATGAAAACCTGCTGGATGCCCAAGGCATCATTTAGAATACACTGAACAAAAGGAACCTGTGATCCTATTCTTACATAAAATTTCACACTTGAAACAAAAGACAAAAAAAATGTTATTTTAACTTTAATTCCCTCGAACTGGAATATGTTCATTATTTAACTTCTAAGAGGATTTCATCTTTATACTTCACTTTTTCCTTAGAGAATATAATATTGGAAAGATAATTCCTATTTGAATTAGTATTCTGAGATAGCAAAAATAGAATACAATAGAATAGAAATGCCATAGTGCCCTGTTTCCAAGAATATGTGTCTTCTCATGAAAATACAATTTCTGAGATATATAAACAGAGATATATATACACAATATCTGTGTGTTTGCACTTGGCTAGCATATGAGATACACTTCTTCCTGCAGGTTGTACTAAAAATAGTTTTCAAGCCATTTAATATACAGCAAGTGTTTATCACTGTCTCTGGCAAATACTTATTTTAGCTAGTGTTCCTAGCAAGAGCAGAGCCTCTCTCAGAGGCTTGCAAGCATGGTTCAATAATGAGTCACCCAGTGAGCTTTAGCTCACCTAGGGTACTTTAGCTCATCTAAGATGCTCTCCTGTGACCAGCCTGGAATGTTTCCAGGGCTCCAGACTCTCCTAAAGGCATGAAACTTAGGGCTACTACTAAGACTTGGGTCACACCTCTGCCACTCACTGGCCATCATGTGATGCTGGACAAGCTCCTTCTCAGCACTTTAGCCACCTCATGTGGTGTGTGGGAATTCCTCCACTGCTTGCCTTCAAGGGTTATTTTAAGAATTAAATTGCATGACATATGTAAAGCACTTAGCAAAGTGCTGGTGGTAATGTGCTCACAAAGTGGTAGCTATTAGTCAGACATATTAAATATCTACAACAATGGGAAATATAGAAGTCATACACTTCTCGGTGCTTTGTCAAAATAACTCTGCAAATTATTTAGATGACATATATTATGAGCCATCATTGTATACTAAGAAACTTGAAAACAAACCTACAGATTTTTTTCCTTTTCTTAATATCAGTTAGGAATACTTTGTTAGCAATATTTTGTCACTTTTCTCTTGTTCAATTGCTAGTTGCCAAGTTTCACTTTTTTTTTTTTTTTTCCTGGCTTCATACCCATTTGCAGCTGGGTATAAAATTAAGCACCTCACTTCTCCCTCTGGGCCATATGCTGACCTCCACCACAACTACACACAGCCTCCCTCTGGGCCAAACCTATGCACCTCTCCCCAGGAGCTTTCATGCTTCTGAGCTGCCATTAAGTAGACTATGTACATTGATTCCCCACTGCTACTCTGGTCCTCAAGAATATCCGTGCCCACAGGTGACATACATAGCGACTCGTGTGCATGCAGCACACATTTCAGTGCTGCGGACCTCCAAGGAAAGACAAAGAAGAAGATATCACTTCTCATGCATCATATTAGCAAAAACAAAAAGAACACAAATGTCTTTCCACATTTGAAGGAGGTATAGCCTACGATACTCACCAGTGCTCTGTCTGCATGATCAAATACCTGAGGCCAACATAGATGTCTGACAGAAGCAAAATAGTGAAATTATGACAGCAGATGGAGTGCTGTGGGCAAAGACTCAAGTAAATGGCATACCACTGTCCAGAAATAAACTCATACATCATTTCACCCTCCCTCAGTAATCATTGTATCTAGATTTTTTTTTCAATTCTTTTATTGTTTAAATTTAACAATGGTTATATTACATATTTTCATCATCAGATCAGTTTAGATTAATACATATAGG
>PVJA010005984.1:0-75854 GCA_004027025.1 Myocastor coypus
TCTTTCTTTCTTTCTTTCTTTCTTTCTTTCTTTCTTTCTTTCTTTCTTTCTTTCTTTCTTTCTTTCTTTCTTTCTGATGTTGATTAGAAGACCTGAGGGCAGGAAAAATACCTTCCACCAGTACCATAATGTGGAAAATGGAGTTTCTGCATACTTTTTAATTCTTATCCAAAGAACACTTGGAAAAGTATTGTTGTGTTAATATATTTTACCAGGTGTTTGTGGATCAAGAGAGATGTCTGCATTGAGAACCCAGGGCCCGTTTTTTGGTTTTATCCTGTGGCTGGGAGCAAGTCACTCCCCTCTTAGATCTCCAGGGTTAGCTTCTGTCAAATGATAATGTAGTAAATACCTCTAGCTCCAAAATGCCATTGTTGTATGTTCTGATTCTTATGAGAATTTATCCGATTGAAAGACTTTAAAGAATTTTAGTAAATGGCAGAGTAACTAAGTTCCTCACTTCATGTTTTTATCTGTGTTCCCTATTTCTTGGAGGGATACCAAGAATTGCTCTTTCAATATTTAATTTTCTTGCCTATCCTGTGTTGTATCTAATCCAACTTTAATTGAAGTTGTTTCTTATCTCATTAGAAAAAATGCACCTAACTCAGTAAATTCTGCTTTATAAAGGCCTTGGAAATTTTGGAAATTTGTGTTTTTAAAACTTTTCACCAGATTTTACTTGTGTCTTTTCATCAGCTTTTGTACAACCAGAAAAAAATCTAATCTGTTATTGGTGCCCAGGGATTTGTTTTAGAGGAGTTCTCATCTTTGGAAAAAATCTCAGTTCAAACTACTGTTATATGTGGGAACTGCTGCAGATGTCAGGCTACTACAGCACAGTGCTGTGGGTTAGTGTTTAGATGGATGTGATATACGTAGAAATGCATTCTTTATAGTACTCTAATATTCAGACTGGAAATTTTGAGTACTTACATGAAATGGAGAATAGTCTCTTGCATCTCCCTTTTTCTGTCTTCCTTGATTAAAAATTGCTTCTTGTTCCGCCTCTTAAAATAGGCTCACACCTTAACTCAATAATCGTCTCCCTTTGGATGCATCCTATATGTTGTTGCCAGTGTAGCTGAAACTTTCAACATCAGTAACATCAACTCCTTGTAAAAACCTGTAATGCCATTCTCCAACCATTTAATTTTCATCAAAAGCTCAGCCCAGCAAGACTGTTTGTTTTGCATCACCTATCCCCTTCATACAGATCCTTCCATCCTAGCCAAGCTAGACAGACCACCAGTCAGTCTCCAAAATACCTTGTGCTCTAACCACGTTGTCTCTGTGCATTCACGTTTCCTGCCTAGAAAGACAGCCTCATCTTTTCTGTTTCCACTTACCCATTCTGTGCCTCAGATGCCTCCTCCTTCCTGGAACGCTTCCCACTTTCCTTGCTGTGCTTCTTTGGTGACTCCTTCTCATATCAGAAGTAACCATCTTTCTTTGTTCTTGTTCCCTCTTTGGCTTAAGTGAATCAAAGGTTGCTGCTAAACTGTGAGTAGAGAGGCTACGTCTCAATCATCTTCATGCTGACCTCAGCAATAAGCATCGTGTCTTTACATGTTATAGTTAATAAATGTGTATTGACTTGAATTAGACAGATTTTTCTATGTTATTATAGACTAGTATTTTTTCTCTCCTATTGGCCCACTCTTGCAAAGAGAAGAGAGTCTGGCATCACATACTTCGAAGTGGTAATTGGGGGAGAAGTGAGGCCCTGGGGGAGCTACATTTAACCTTATCATCACAGACCCTCCCTCTAGCCAGTAGTCCATAGTTATTTTAGAAAATAGCACTACTTCTTCAAAAGGAGAATCACTAATGCATATAACAAATACCAAATGAAACTTACTGCAAATGTGTAGTAGTTCTTTTTTCGTATCCATTAAAAAAACTGTCCTTAACACAGTCTTGGAGAATCCCTCTTACTTCCTCTCCCTTTCCATCCTAGTATGAATTCTCAGCCCCAGGCAAGCATTATAGTTCTCCATTTCTCTTCCATTGATAACTCCCTCCCATGGTTCATGCTGCCTCTCCCAGCATTCCTTCCTTCAGCACCCATTGACTTAGTCCGTACTGCTGCCTAGGCCCTTTAAAAGGAATACATCTGTAAACAGCACATGCAGAGATCCCCCACTCCGCGGAGGTTATGATCTAACATATGGGATGTCCTTTCTCTTTTCTTTCACCTGTCCAGATTCTAGGACAAGTTTGCACTTCCCTTGAAGCCATTCCTGTCTGCTCCAACCCAGGTTCTTTTCTCCTGAATTCTCTGGGGCACCTGTTACCTGTTTCGTCCCTGTGACAGACTCTGCCTTGTATTCTTTGCACTTGTGATGTGTGAGTATCTTATCTTGTTGGGTGCATTTTAAGGAAGAGGCAATGTGATTTGTGCATGAAAATGTTTGTGTATCAGTGTGCATATCAGTGTGTATTTTATATATTTTGAATATTAAAACCCCCCCAAGTTACTATAGGTCATTTCAATTAGGCACTCAATAAATATTTTTAATTGATTTAGTATTTATTGCTTCTACTTTATCAAGTGCAGCAGCTCTAAGACTGTGCTAGACAATTAGTCATGCAAGTGTTTACTAAGATTCTGCATGACTATGTCCCTAAGTGTTACTACTTTTTAATTTTCTGCCAAGGAACCAGTCAAGTGCCAAGCATAACCTCTGCCCACACCTCATCAACTGAGCAAATCACCTTTGGGATAGTCTGAATGATGTTTGTAAATCTTTACTGTGGTGATAAAGCTGTTATTAAGAGAAGCAGGAAGCACCAAGGGGAGAAGGAGGACTGCTAATTGTGGCTGGAGTTGATCGGAAGCTTCCCTCTCTGCCCAACACTGGCATCTAAAACTTCACAGTGCCTTTCTTGCCTGTATATGTGAGTGGAAGCTACTTACTTGATGGCCACTGTACAAGCCACATTGCTATTTGTAGAGTGGTATGAAAAGCTTGTGTTTACAGTTTTCACTGGTCCTGTGTACTTTTCCAGTAGTTATTGAGGAAAAATCTGCAGCTGCCTGAGGCTGGAGGGCAGTCAGTTGGTTAGAACTTCTAGAACTGGACTGAGGCAAAAGCAGTCAAGGGAACCAACCTGTTTCCTTAACCCCATTGGCCAAATGTGCTAAATGAGCAGTTGGCTTCAATTTAAATTGAAAAATTGAGGTATAAGTTTCTTAATTTTGTTGTTTCCAGTAGTTATTTTATAATCGAGGAGCACTGTGTATAATGATTAAAGGCACAGATTCTGGAGCCAGTTTTGCTAAGTTCAGATCCTGCCTCTAACAGTTGATCTTTCAAAATGCGAGCCATGCCAGTACCTACTTACAACTGTGACCTCTTAACAATTAGATGTTTCTATAAGTAAGCATTTGAGTAGGCTCACATGGAGGTGCAACATATGTTTGGATATTGCAAAATTTGAATACATTTTTGTACTTTTCCATTCCTATTCTATGATTATCTAGTATCTTTTGTTCTGTATCTTATTTAATCTTTAATATGTATTAGAAGACTTAGTCTAAGTCTTAAATTGCCAAGGTTAATGATAACTCTCTTTAATCTTAATTTTCTTATAGTTACATCAGTGAATTCTTCAGGTACAGGTGCTCCCTAGGCTTCTTACATAGTAAGACTTTGACTCAAAGGAGCATGTCAAATTTGGTGAATTTTGGTGGATTTATAACTAATGACAAAGCCAAATTTGAAGACAATTGGTAAACTCTCCACTGCTTTGGTAAGAAGCCTTGGTGAGGTCCCAAGGCTCAGTGTGAGCCATTAGCTTTGGGTAAGAACTGGATGAGAGAAGAATTAATATGTTGGAAGGGGAAATCAAAATTGCACCATATTTGATAAAGCCTAAATATAAAGATTTTTAAAAAATGCCTAAAGGCTGGCTTCATTGTACTAGGATAGAGTTAACAGTAAAACACAATAGCCAAAAGCTGACCAGTCTAAGACCACATGAATATAAATGTCTAAAACACAGGAGGGGACAGTGCCACACGGGGGTCCACAGCACTGTAGGAGGGAAACTCAAAGGAGAGGTCAGTAAGCAAGGAACTCATGAAGGGAGAGGTTTTGAAAAGCACTAGATGGTAAAGGTGCTGAAAAGATTTTATTTAATAACATTCAAATTGAGTGTATTTATGAACTACTGAAAAAATATAGTCTACATGCTCATTAGGCATCTCAAACCGTAGGGAACTACAGAAGAGATAATCTGGAATATGGGCATCAGATGACTCTTTGTAGCTACTGGATGAGTTAACAGACAAAAGTAGGATATACATTTTCCAGCTCATTAAGGGCCGAACCCGTGTGGGGGATGACAAGAGAGTCTGATAGGGACTCCCCAGAAAGCGTGGCTGGTGTGGGATGTGACCTGAGCTCCTTGGGGTGATGTGCTTGAGGACAAGCGGAGTCACTGGAGTTAGGAGAGAGGCTTCCTAGTGCGTTTGTTCTTCCTGACGTCCATGGTCTCTTCACTTGGTGCTCTTTGCACCTTAGCTGCTTGTGGTTGAAACTCCTGCACCAACATCATCTGCCCGAATCTATTTCAGTTCATAGTGTGAGATAATTAGTGCTGTTTGGTTCCAGAGCTGAGATAGTGAGGGGGAGAGTTTGGGAATGTAGTCTGTATTATTGCTAACCCAATAGAATTTCTTTCTTAAATACTCTTTATCACTGTGGCTTTATTTTTCTCTGATTTTTATGTGATTGCTGATATTCCTATACTTCTGTCCTTGTTTTTCCTCTTGAAATATTTATGTGCTATTTCTTGTACTGTAAATAAAAGACCAAATGTTTTCTCTGTGCTTCTGTTGAAATAAGGCTCTGTGTGTGTGTGTGTGTGTGTGTGTGTGTACACAATGTGTGCACATATGTGTGTATCAGTGTGTGTTAACAAAGTGCATGGTATGAAAGGTGCAACATAAAAGACATTTAATGCAGATATAAAATTGATTTTCTTGCGTTAATAATTTTAGACATAGGATCAAAACCAAAACAAATGAAGCAGCAACATAGAAATCTGACTTTCACCAGTTGTGTTGTAAGCTTGGGAGAATCTCATGCTGAGAACATGTGCCTGACATAGTGACCTCATTCCCAATGCTGCCTTTATCAGCAGCAGCAGTGCTGCCTGGCTGTCGACGCTAGCGGCACTGGCTGCCCAGGCTGCAAGCCCGACAGGGATGTGTAGGGAATGAGGAGACTGGGCTTGCAGAGACTTGCAGGGCAACTGGAATTCATGACAAATAGCTTGCTGCAGTTAAACTGTGATCCAGTGTACTGTAGAACTGCCTGTTACACACAGGAGGGAGACATTCTTCATCACGAGGAAAAGTCAGCTTTAAAAAAATTGTAGGAAGATGTGTCAGATCCATGATTACAGACGGGTGAGTATATGATGCCAGATCAATTTAATGTGTGTGTTCTTTCTTCAAGCATCTGGAGGTATGTGCTCTTTTTACTGTTATGGTGATTAAAATATATGAGTTGGTGCTAATCCACGTGAGGACACCTGTGCCCCTTGGACAGGATCCTGAACTCTGTGCAGCCCTGTGCCTGGGCTTCATTCCTGCCCCAGAGTCTCCACACTACACAGACAAAGGAGCCCGCACAGACACACACACGCTGTAGCTTTTCTTGGAGCGATGACTCATATCAGCTCACAAAGGATTGTGGGCAGGGTAGTGAGAAGTCAGGTTGGCTGATCCATCCCTATGACTTCACTTTGCAGAGAACAGACAGAAGAGGAGTGACACTGCAGATTCCCGAGGTACTGCAGTGGGATGTTGGCTCAGTGTGAGTGGCTGTGATATGTAGGATAGACACGGAGCAGGAGTCCAGCTGTTCCATGCAAATAGGATAAAGAAATGGTAAAGACGATTCCTTTTTGCCTTCATAAAAAATGTTACCAGCAAAATGCATTCACAAAGCCTTTTTAAAGTGGTTTTTGCCAGATTTTGTACTGAATTTGGGCCAGTACCTCAAGCCCTGAATTAAGAAGAGCTGAGAGTTCTGGAGCTCATTTTTAAAAGTAGATCTACCAAGGTAAAGTACCATGTTCCTCTTGTGTTCCCTGGGTCCTCCATAGCCCATCTGAAATGCTCATTTAGGATACTATGACTCGACAGTTTACTCTTTCTTCTTATTACAGATTCTAGGACGTCCGTTTCTGTTACTGGCTCCTTCTTATGCTTGGATGCCACCCCCTAGCATGCACCAGGCGTTAGTGTCACAGGTACCTGGGGGATGGAGCCAGTCCAGAACGGGTCAGGTAGGTTTCCCCTGATTTTCTTTCAACAATGGTTGTATGCAAAGAAATATGGTAAAATATCTACACCATCTGTGATGAGAGCAGGCTGTACCCTGAAAAGTGGTCTTGCTGTGAGAGTCTTCCTGTGGTCTCAATCGTGGGCAGTCTGAGTGTTGCATAGAGGCTGCGACATCACCAGCATGAGTCACCATTTCATCAGAGCTGCATAGTCAACAGTTGTAGGATTTGTGGATGGGAAATAATTAAGGCGCCTTACATTTCCATCACCTGTGTATCTCTGTCGAGCCTCTAAGAGAGAATTTCAGTAAATATTAGTTGAAACTTTTACCTTGTCAGTTACAGTATAGTCCCTGAAATGCTGCATGCTGCTGCTTGGCCTGCGGTTCTATTTGCAATACAGTGCAATCCAAGCAAGCCTGATCTATGTGCTCAGGGACTGTTTCCAAGACCAACCTCAGATTGAGGATACTGTGGACTGTGAGAGAGTAAGCATTTATGTCTGTTTTAGGGTTCCATTGATGACAAAGTTGTTTCTTAGAGCATCTGTGGGATTTCACACACAAACTTTTTAAGGAAAATAATTGTGAAATGTTAAATGTTGTCCTGAAAAATATGTTATACACTGTATTTTCATATAAGATATAGTACATCTAAAAAGCTGCTCCTACCACCTCAAGAAATACATAGTTTTAGTACTACTGTTTATTAAAGATCTTTTGGGAATATTGAGTCCTTGATGTCATTTCCAGGCATAATTAGTGCATTGTAAATAATGTAAACTCTATATGAAGCCACTTAAATGTCTTTTCCCTTTATGGTCTTAGCCATCCACACAGTTCACCTTTTTCCTTTCTTAGTTGTCCAAGTTGTCTCTGTGTACAGCACTCTGAATTTCTAGAATACAGTTGAAGATACCAAGTCAATTTCAAAGGGTATTTAGTCAGGAAAAATACAAGCATAACATGTTGAGAATAAAACTGTATAGTATATCTCATTAATTCTACTCATTCTTAAAGACCCTAGTCAAAACTTCTTTCCCGCATACATTTCCCCAGTGATGTCACAGGAGGTCATTTCTTAGTCTTGGTACTCCCGTTGTAGAATCAGTTTGCAAGTCAATTTTTTATTTTTTTCATTATAGGTCAAGGGATGTTCTGAATACTAACATCAATATTTCATAATTGCTTATATATTTTACACATTTTTATTTTGTTTTGCCACCTGAATTGTAAGCTTTCTGAAGGCATAGATCAAGGTGTCTCTATATAATATACATCTGGTAATTCCCTACATATAGTAACCACTCCGTAAATAGTTGACTAAAAAGGGAGGTGTTTGAAAAGCACTAATGTGTTGCCAAAGGTTAGAGCTATTTCTTTTGTTAGTTTTTGTGGGACTGTAGAACATCATGTTTAGTGACATAAGTCAGACAAACAAAGATAAATACCACATGTCCTTATTCATTTGTAGAAGCTTACAAAGAGCTTCATAGAGGAAGAGAGCATACTTGAGACTGGGAAGAGAACAGGGAGGAGGGCTAGAGAGAGATTAGATAATGGGTACCAAAATAGAATTACACAGGAGGAATTATCTCTGATGTTCTCTAGCTTTATGGCAGTAACTATAATCTGAAACAATATATGATGTATTTCAAACTAATTAGTTGATTCTCAAGTTTCCCAGCACTTAGGAATGGTAGAATTTCAGGAGATAGAAATGCTGATTACTCTTATTTGATCATTATATCTTGTAAACCAGATTATCATATTGTGCCCCCAAGTATGTGCAAATAATGTGTGTCCATTTGAAAAATAAAAGAATTTTCATAGATTATGCTAATGCTAAGGTAAACCACAGAAATTAGGCACATTTCCCTGGAAACTGGTTATAGTTTCTTATACCTTTACAGTACTTGAGGTGTACTTGTAACCAAGAAAGCTTGCACTGTTCCTAAAGAGCTGTTATTGTGGAGAGCAGGATGAGCTCTAATTTTTGTTAAAAAGGCTTCTCTTTAGAATTACATGTGTTTCCTGTTGGTATAAGTTCAAACACTATAAAGGAATAAATTGGTTCAACTTAGACTTGAGGAAGATATTTGTAATACTAACAACTATTTATTAAATATTTATTAGGTCTCAGAGGCAGTATAAGCATTCAACAGCCATCCTCTAAATCCCCCTGTTGCCTTTATGTAATGTGTACATATTTCATAAAAAGAAATTGAGATTGAAAAAATGTATTCATTTGCCCTAAATCATACAACTAACTGGGCTTTGAGCCTGATGTTTGATTAGAGAGTCCACAGTCTTGATCACTTTTTTTTTGGAATGCCAAATTTTGGAGAGAAAAGTTAATGATACAGTGAGTTGGAAGTTGTTTCTGTATATCTGTCTTGACCTATCGATCTGTCTTTCATTGTCAGAATTCTTAGATAGCTCTCTGATAACAACCTATGTGGCAATTGGATATATGGTAGGGTATTCACTTGTCAGAGAATATGTATCAGTCATTCAGTAAAAGTTGGTTGTAACTTGGGGAATAGAGTTCATTTACACATGAATTGTATTTAAGTAGACTTTGTTGTTTAATTATATTTGTGTTTTATAGAAATCAGTCATAGTAAAGTTGTGTCACCTAAACTGATAGAACAGAAAATACAAAGGTTGAGAAACAGGTGTGCGGATTCTACTTTACAAAACGGGGAAAAATGACCCTTAAGATGTTAAGCTGCTTTTAATAAACTGTGATGGAGGTATATCATCAGTGCAAATTGAGGCATCCCTAGTGTGAGGCTAGGTTCTACTATATTATAAAATTGATCCCAGCACTCGGGAGGCTGAGGCAGGAGGATCAGTGCGTGTTCGAGACCAGTCTGGGCTACAAAAGTGAGCTCAAGGCCAGCCTGAACTGCACAGTGAGACCCTGTCTCAAAAAGACAAAAAAAAAAAAAAAATTGAAAGAGAAGTATATGATGGTTTATAATAAAAATTGCTTGAAGAATTTGCTGTGAGGAGAAGGGAGACACCTTATCATAGAACTATTTTTTATCCAGGTGCCTTGGGGAATTCTGAGACATCTGAGAGATCTTAATAGCTGGTGTCATCTAGAACTAGTATTTTATTATGATTTTTATCGTAAATGGCTTTAACTAATTCTGGATGAGGATCAGAATGCAACATAATGGCTGGTGTCACAAACATATTGGCAGATAGCTGGGCCATTCCTCATCTTGTCTTTTAAGTATGGGGCCCTTTCAGTCAACAAACCTCTGAGTGCCTGTGTGTAAATAGCACTCTTCTAGGTTTTGTTCCACAGCACTTCACATAGACCACCCTTAGAGGAGTTGTTGGGTTGTAATATGGAGCTTTAGCAAAAGTTGGAGGCACTGAAGCATGTAATTGTTCTGTGGCTCATATTTCCACCCTGGCTTTTCAGTTGCAAATCTATTGGGAACAGCTCAGTGGTTCAGAAGCATGAGGTGCTATAAGAGATGTCATCACTGGTCATCTCCAAGAATGGGGAGAGGAACTCCCTAGCTAGGGGGTTCTAAACAGCAATCGTCACTCTCTGTGGATTGCTCTTCTGTACCTCTGATCTGTTTACCTCTTCTTATTCCATGACAGTGTTTCCTCGGTACTCAGATCGCAGGAGCAAAGCAATAGCTACTGTGACTAATGAGAGACTATACACTGAAAGATGACAGGTTTCTTCTATAAACCAAAGTGTTGATTGATTTGTTTTTTCACTTGGTTGAATCTCCACATTAGACCAGACTGATAAACAGAAAGATTTCTGAAACAGGGGCTGTTAACACATATTGATGTGTGTCACAAGTCTCCAGGATTATTTTTAACTTTCTTTAGAAATTTCTTAGTAACCGATAGCTGATGGACACCATTAATTTGAATGTTATTGATTATGTCTCCTCTTTATTATTTATAACTAATTTATTCAAACAATATCTTAGAAATTGGACCTTCTTGGCTAGGGAGATAGCTCAGCTGTGTAAGTGCTTGCTTGGCAAACACAAGGACCCAGGTTCAATCTCGAGTACTGTGTGCTGTGTGAGTCCCAGAACTCAGGCACAGCATGCCAGTCAATGAAACTGGGTGTGGTGGCACACACCTATAATCCCAGCACTGGGGAGGCTGAGATAGGAGAATCACTATGACTCCAAGCTGTGAATCAAGGCCTTACGTCAACTAACTAACTAACTAACTAACTAACTAAAATTGGGCCTTCTTTAAGAAACCCAGCAAGTGTTGATATAAAGCATTATTGAACCTTCTAAAGGCAGTTACAGCACTTCTAAATATTCTAAAATTCTTTTTCTATGTTATTTTCTTCCATTAACTTTTGCAATAAAGGCTCACTTTAAAGTTTGGAAAGCAGTGGCATTTAAAACAAACCTACAGTAAACTGGCAACAGTGCCTTTTTTCAATGTCCAGTTTTCTTTCAGATGTCAAATACAAGCATTTGACAGTGAAGTCTAGTAATCTGGTTTCAAAGGAAGCAGAGCAGCCCATGAGCTAATGGGAGCCATATGCTCGGCCCCCTCTGTGGAGGTGCTGTGGTCTTCAAGCGAGTGCCTAGGAAAGGAATATGTGTTTTCTTTTCAAAATAGCTTTTAAAAAAATATTGTAGTAGGCCTTCTGTTAAAGGAACCAAACAGCATTCATACATAAAATTAAGATTAACACATTTAATGAAATTGGAAAACATAAGATTTATCTGATGCTCTGCATGAGAGAAGTTGCCCACTTAACTATTAATGTCAGAGAGAGCAGATCATTGCTCCAAGTCCAGAGGCCTTTAGGATAAGACTTAGCAAGTCCATAGTTTTATGAATAAGTTGAGAAAAATGAAGTTATGTTGTCCTAGTGGACTCTGAACATTTTATAGACATGCATGACTATTTTTATGAGGAGTCTTGGTATCTGGTACTTGGGTAATTTTATTGACTTCCATAATTTTAACTTTAGTGTTAATTTTGTCAGAACAAAGATAAGCAAGACTTCAAATTACAAAGAGTAAATTATAAAGCCTGTATTATAAGGAAAAAAAATAGCAAACATATTTAGCCATTTCCTTAAAAATTAAAACCTACTTTTCAGATCAGATGTATGCCAAAATAGTTTTCTCAGCATTGACTATTATTATGATTCTGCCAGAATTTTGCTGCATTGATAAAGGAGCATAGAATTTTGTAGCTTGAAGGATTAGAAATAATTTCTTCCAAAGCCTCATTTTGTACATGAGAAATAGACAGATTTTTTTTTTTTTTTTTTTTTTTTTTTTTAAAGAAACTGGGTTCTTATCAACACACCTCCTCAGTACTTTCTTACGCTGGAAATTTTCTGCTTATAATCAGTACAGTTGGATTTATTTTGGTACATAAATTTCATTGGGTCTGAGATAATTCTTCAACCCAAGATATAGATTAAATTAATATTCACAGTGGCAAAAAAGCTACTTAAAAATAAACCGAACAGGATCATTGATTACTTAATGCAGGTTTGGAGGGGAAAACTCAGATTTGAAGCAAGCTAAAATGCAGTATTTATTCTACTTGGCTTGCTTTTAAGGTTGTCATTTATTATGATGCAGTTCAGTTAGAAAACTTCTGACTTTTCATATACACCTGTATGAAGATGAGTACTTTAAGATAACATTAAGTAGGCTTATATTTACTTCTTAGTCTTTTTTTGGAAGGACATGAGTATCATGTCATAGGGCATGAATATGAGTTGTCGTGAACATCACAACTTAAGAGTTGTGTTGTCTTCCTTCATATATGAAGACTGGAAGTACAAAGAACCTGAATTAGTGATTGAAAAGGATAAAATGTCATCCACAGAGACAAGGCTTTATTATAAACAATACTGTATTTTTTATGGCCCACGAATAGAACCAAGATAGGAACAATTTCAGACCTTGAGCACCTAACAGCATTTGATATATAGGCATTCAGATGTTTCTTACAAGGATAAGATGTGTGACTGAGAATTGTTTTGAAAATAGTGCTAGCTAATCACTGCAAAAAAAAATCAGAAGGGAGGAGTGAAGGGTTTAAATAGTGAAAGTCTACGTCCTGGGTGATATTTGCTGAAGCAGAAGTGACAAGCTTTAGATAGTGAGACGGAGCAGGGTGGCACTTGCAGCATTCTTGTTATCTCAGCACCCCATCCTTATCAGCTGTGTGAGTGATGGTAGTGGCCATAAGTTCATTTGCCATTTATACAGGGTTGATTTGTTTGTTTGTGCATACTGGGGATTGAACTCAGGACCTTGTGCTTGCCAGGCAAACACTTATTCTACTGAGCTATCTCCCGGGCCCCAGAGTTGATTTTTTTAGACATATTATGTGCACCATAGCCACTGAGAATAAGATCTAAGTCTTCTGTCTCCTGAGATCTGGCCTTTTTTGCTCCTCTCACCACCAGGCTTCTCCAGCTGAGTACACACCTGGCTCTTGCAGGCTCTGTGGGCTCTTTCTTGGTCTGGCAGGTTGCTGCTTTCTGCTGCTTTTCGTCTAAGGGGCCCATTTTCCACGTAGCATCTATCTCACTATTTTATTTTTCCCTTCATGTTGATCAACTGACAAAGTACTTTGCCTGAAACCAGCGTCTAAATTTTCACTAACTTGCTTTAAATGTTAAATGTCCTTAAAACGGGAAGTTTACCTACCATTGTAATTTTTTTTTTTCTTTTTACATTTTAAGTTCATTTAACAGAAATTTGTTAAATGCTTAACAGAGTTGAGCTGTTCTGCTTGTATTGTCTGAATGATCCTAGATTTGACCAGTGTTTTCTGAGGATTGCTTAAGGGGCAAAAAATATAAAGTTGAAATGAAACCTATTTCCTTTTTTCGTACAATAGGATGGAATGATAGCAGTTTAGAAAGAATTCATTAGTCCATATCTACCATGAAGTTATAGTTGAGTTGTCATAAATATATTCAGAACTCATTTTGACCAAAGAAAAATACATCCTATATGTATAGACAAGTTATAATTCATAATTTATGGAAAATATGGTAGTATCTGTAGGTTATATAGATTATGGTGGTCAATAATATTTTAACAATATTTGTATTTTCTTATTTTATTCTTTGGAGAAGTAAACATGCTTTAGTAGAAGAATTTTCTAGTAGCATATTTTAGGACTGATTGGCTGGCTTATTAAGCAGGTTGAAATAAGATCCACAGAAAGCCTTGGTAAACCTGAATTGCATGTTACATTATATTGAGAGATTATCATGACTCCATTAATACAGTTCTTAAAAACATGTTCTAAATTTCAATTAACATGTAATTATTTTTCTGAGGTAATTACTATGTTTCCAGTAACTATTGTTGACAAAATTATTCAGAAGATGTCTTCAAAAAGATTATTAAATGTCTTTGGTCTGTGTTTGTTTGCTTCATAGTTTTAGCCTAAAATGTAAGATCACAAAACTTTAAAATGTCCTGAGAAATTCACTGTATTATGATGTTATATGTGGGTATCCATTCATTGAGCAGGCATTGCATGTACTGGGTTTATTCTGAAAGCTCTTCATTGTTTTAGGTATGGAGGATGTGGAGTTCATACCTCCTTTGGTTATGGAGTTTATGTTCTAGTGGATGAGATAGCCAGTAAACCAGGTAGAAGGTACACACACACATTCAGAGAGTGAAGACAGAGAACTTTTGTTATGTTGTAACAGCATTAGATTGAAAGGTCAGGGTGAGGCTCCCTGGGGAGCATGATCTTTTACTTGAGAACTAAGGTGTGAGAAAGAAGCAGTTCTAAAATAGTCCAATCAATGAGCATCCCAGGCTAAGCTCACAAAAAATACCAAGATATTGCCTGAGTTCAGAAGAAGCTTGGCACATTCACAAGCCAGAGGAGCTTGTGAGGGTGGAATAGGATGTGAGCTGGTGGTCAGGGGTAGCCTGGTCCAAGCACTGTAGACCCTGATGGCCTGCACAGACTCAATTTCTCATGTGTTCAATAGGCAGCCACTAGACAGTTTATACAGGGAAGTGTTTTCTGTTTTTCTATGGGCATCCTGACTACACTGTGGAGATGGGATCTCAGGAGGAGGGAGGAGAACTGAGTATCAAGTTGTCATAATGGTGAGAAATATGGAAGCTCGCAGTGGAGCTGGGTGGGGGCACAGGAGTGCAGCAGAGGACACTGGTGTTAGGAGTTGAAGGAGCAGATCTGTGAAACATTTGGATGTGCATGAAATTTCTGATAAGAGTTGGGAGTGGAAAATAATATATCTTAGTGAAGCATAAGAACAGGATGATGTGGAGGTAGTTACTTAGAGCATTCAGATTCTTATTTTTGCTGTGTATCTTTAGTTCCTGAACATATTATAATGAAATGTATTTTTCAAAGCACTTCCAGTCCAAACACACTTAAAACGTGTCACCTCTTATAGTTGGCTGCAGTGAATGAAAGGAAATTAAGAAGATGGCTGCAAAACTAAGCAAATCAGTTCATCTAAAAGCATAAAGCATGACCTGAGGCAGTTTGTTTTGCTCATAGTCATTTCTTGTATAAGTAACCTATACAAAACTAGAAGCTTTTCAAATCATATTTTCATGTTTTTAGTCTTCTGGGAAGTTCCTAACTATGATGTGTAAATGTCAAAAGGTGTTAGCCTTCCAAATGATGCATAAATCAAACGGTCCTGGAATCTGCTTTGAATTCCTCTTTTGACAAACTGGTCCCCATCCTTCTTTTCATCTGACCTGTAAAACCATCCCACTTGACTTTGTGTCCCCAGCTAATGCTGACCTAGTGTATCATCAAGCAGGTTGGGCTCAGTGCCCTGGGCCTCTACTATGGAGGTACAGGGAGAAAGAAGGAGCCACAGAACAGGTACAAGTTACCAAGGAGCTGGGGCTGAGCTGCAGAGCTTCTCATGGAGGACAGGGTTGAACACATGTGACTCCTGGTCCCTACCTCTGCTGTCGCTGAAAGCCAGCATTTGTTACACATTGATTTGGAGAATATGATTTGGCTTGAATAAAGAGTATTTTGAATACTTGGCTTAAATAAAGCGTTCTTTTAAAAGATTTAAGTGCACTGTTTGAGGCTATAGCAAATTTGCTGTCTCAGATGGTCCCAGTCTACAATCTGTCATTTTTAATTAAGTTCTCAATGTGAATTGACTTTCGCTCATCAGTAAGTGAAACTCACATTCCCAGTAATAGCCTCAAATTCTATGGGTTAGAATCCACCTACTGCTGACCCAATAGCTACTGTAGGAATTTTCCAGAGAGTGTTTCTCCCTTTCTCTTTTGTGCTGACCTCCATCTCCCCCACCCCAGGCAGGGTCTTGCTAAGTCACTAAGTTACCTAGGCCAGTCTTGAACTTGTGATTCTCCCGCCTTTACCTCCCAGAATGCTGGACTTATAGGCATGCATCACCACCCCTGGCTCAGATGGCTTTACTTTGTGATACTTACGTCTCATGGACTCTCAAAACTTATGGATTCTAAATTAGATTAGTTGCTAGTTTGGGTTGGTATTAAATATCATTGGATCTACTCCTTGTCTAAATTTGGGCATTTTCTCTTTCTTCTGGCCGTTGGAGCACTGACTTACACCTTTCACATCCATCTCATCCATCTTGCAGAGACTAGAGCCACAGTAGGGATGATGGAGCCTCATGTAGTGCAGCAGGAAGGAAACCCTGAGCTCTGCTGAGCTTGGAAAGAGGGGTTCAGGCCTCTAACTTGGCCATTGAAGTTCTACTTTCTGCGATGCAGCTGCTAGAATATTCCCAAATGTGGCAGTCTCGAGCCCTATTACCTGATTGGGTCCATCAAATCATGACCCTTTTTAGCCCAGATTCGAGCCAGATTCAAGCTGTTTCCCAAAGGACCTCTTATACTCACCTGCAAATGAGCAGTTGTGGCTGGGCATAACCTTAAGTGTCCCAACAGTGTGGATGCCAGTCTATTCTAGAGCAACCACACATCTTCTGCAGTGAATGCTGCATAATGCCACAGGCCGACCTGAGACTTAGCTATGTGACCTGAGTCATCATAGCTTTATTATAGGAGAAATCTTGCTTGAGAAACAAAAAGAATGGCCAGCCAGATAGCTCAGCAGATTAAAGGCAGAGGCAGGGCCAGGGGTTTGATCCTTGGGCCTGCTGTGCCAGCCCCGCCACTGGGGCATGCTGAGGCAACAAATGAGACTGGGTGTGCTGGTACATACCTGTAATCCAAGTGTTTTAGAGGCTGAAAAACAGGAAGAATCACTCCAAGTCTGATCTGTGTAGTGAGACCCTGTACTGAACACATAAATAAATAAATAAATAAATAAATAAATAAATAAATAAATAGTCCTATCAATAATGGAGAAGGGTCCCTTGAAAAAGAGCGAGATCATGAAGTTTGTGTGGGGAATAAGATTAGGAACTCATAGACACTGTTGATATTTTTTGTCTTTGCGGTAAAATGTAAGTACAACCCCAGTGTATAAGGCAGGTGACCCCCAGGTTTCAGGAGAAGGCGGCCCTGCTCTCCTAGCCTCTCCCTGTACTGGGCTCACCTTGACAGCAGAAATCTCCTGGAAAGTCTAGCGAACCTTGAAAGATGGCTTGACAATTCCTGCTTGTAGCCGTGAAGATTTCAGAAGTAGCACAGTATGTGCGTTGCAGGTTGACACTTGGGCAAGACCCACATCTTCAACTCCTCCTTTCTCCATTATCCTTTTTCATGGGCAGATGTATGCAGGTAGCTGCAGCCTCCAGTTGTGCTGTAATCTGCCCTTTTCTGGTCCCTCATCTGTGTGGTCCCGTCTTCTTCCTGAAATTTACATCTGTCTTTCTCATTCCTTAAATTCCTTACATAATTTACCATTCCTCCTAGGATGACCATCTTGGACATTCAACTCTGTCCTGATGGTTGTCCCTACATACCTCAGTCCCTTATCTCCTACTCCCTGGAAAACACTTCCTTATGGATCCTATTCCTGACGTCTTTCTCACCTCTCAGCCAGGCCCTCCTACTCCTTAATACAAGATTCAGACTATGAAGCCTTGGAAAACGTTACGCTGTTCTGTTTTTGAGCCCACTGCAAAGAGGGGACACCTTCCCCTCTTTCTCAAGCTTATGGTTCAGTTTTGTTTTGTGCATCTGTCCCACTGCACAGTGATCTTTGATCAACTTCTCTTTGTCTTTCACTTGAATAGAAAACTCTTGGAAGGCAGAAATATTTGCAGGAAGGGGGCTTGCTTATTTTCTGTCTATAGATCCCAGTTCCCTGGCAAATGCCTGATACATAAAGCACTCCACATTTGAATGAATCATCAAGTTACCACAGATGCATTTGTTGACATGTGAGTGGCAGTTATTAAACAAATCAATCCTGAGTTAATAAAAACAGAACTCACTTGTCAAAGTTTCATTGTTGCAGAACTTTCAGTACACTGTTTAAATGAGACCTCAGGGTTCAAAGGGAAGTTTTTATTTGTCAGAACAGTAGAGGCATTTAACGTGTGTGGAGGTCTTTTCACCTGAGTGGGATTGGTTGTGGCTATCACCAGTTTCAGAATTCAGATTTTTGTGTTCATAATCCAAGGGAGAGGGGACTGTCAGGGTGTGTGTGTGTGTGCGTGTGTGTGTGTGTGTGTGTGTGTGTGTGTGTGTGTGACAAGTGAGTGGGAGTTTTAATGAAGGGCTCACTTTATCTTTCTGCAGGTGATGTATCACCAATCAGTATGTCTCCCATCAGTCAGTCTCAATTCATTCCACTGGGGGAAATCCTTTGCTTGGCCATCTCGGCAATGAACTCAGCAAGGAAACCTGTCACCCAGGAAGCACTGATGGAACACCTGACAACGTGTTTCCCAGGTAATGAGAAAAGAACAGAGTATTTCCCAAAGGCAGGTGTGCCCACCCTCTGACTCAAGAACTTCAAATGGACTATTCTTTTTTTTTTTTTTTTTTTGTCTTTTTGAGACAGGGTTTTGCTACGCAGTTGAGGCTGACCTTAAACTCACTTTTGTAACCCACACTGGTCTCGAACTCATACCAATCCTCCTGCCTCAGCCTCCCAAGTGCTGGGATTACAAGTGTGCACCACCACGCCTGTGTGGGCTGTTCTTGAAGCTTTGATTTTTGTTCCCTGCAATGAGGATTGAACCCAGGGGTTTCATACTGAGCTATATCACCAGAACCCCTCACCCTACCTGTTTTTGTAAATTTTAGAACAAAGTCTTGCTGATTTGTCTGGACTGGGCTCAAACTTGCCATCCTCCACACTCACCCTTTCTAAGTGCTAGAATTACAGATGTGTGCCACCCTGCCTGGCATTCTTCATCAAAACTGGCCTGAAACTTTTCTTTTGTTCTTAAACATCAAAGCACCTGTGTTATTTCAAAAGTAATCTTACTACTTGAGGTATAGTACTTGTTAAATTGACGCTGAGCCAAATAGAGAATTGGGCGAAATCAGTGAGCCTCAGTTCAACTTTTGTGATCCAACCTTCTTCACAACACAAAAATGAGAGAACAGGCAGAAACAGCTCACTGGGAATCTTAGTCCTTAGGGATTAAACTACAGAAATAAAAAATATCAAAAACTAAACATCTTGCATGTTTGTGGCATGGCTTGATGAACTTGAAAAAAATAACGATTTGATAAATTAGTTATCATTTCGTTTTAAAAATGAAATACATTTCTGCTTTTCTTTGAAGATATAAAGAGAAGGAACCAGCCCAGCTGTCTCTGGTGAAGGGAGGCCCTTCCACCTGCCTTATACTTCAGATGTCAAACTCAGAAGCTTTAAAAATCCTTTTATTTTTCTATAGTTTCATGAAAGCTCATATAGCCTTTTCAGAATTAGCTGTCTGCTAATTGAGAGGTATAAGATAAAGAATGAGAAGAGAGCAGAGACGGTATGTGACAGTGAGATGTGTGTCACTGTGGCACAGCGGACAGCGAATTCCTGTTGGAGTACTTTGTTGTGAAGTCCATACATCATTTATACCTAAAAGCATAACTGGCTGGCCAGCCTTTGCGCAAGTGAGCTTAAACCCCAAGGCCTCGATCTTAGAGGAAGTGAGAGGGCTTGGCTTTGTTGTGCGTGAGGTGCTGGCAACACCACAAGTTTGGAAGGAGACTGCACCAAGCTGAGTGTGGGGCAAGTGTTTATGAACTGTGGCCCGGTGTGACCCACCACTTGTTTTTGTAAACAAAGATTTTTGGAACACATCCATGCCTGTGTACATTCTCTCTCGCTGATTATGCCACACTGGCAGAGTGGGGTATGTGCAGAAGATACAGTAGGCCTCACCAGGCCTAAACTACTATCCTCACAGAAAAGTACTCTGACCCCTAGTCTGAGGTGTGGTGGTAATTTTTTTTTTTTTAAACTTAGTACTGAGATGCCTTCGGGCTTATCTCTTTCCTTCCTTTCTTCTCTTCTTTTCCTTCCATTATGTTCACTTTTCATTACTTAAGCTATATCAGAACAAAAACACTTTTGAAATGTTAGTGCTTTTGATTCTCTTTGCAACATGTATCTTCAGTGGCAGTGGTAAAAGTCTGGAGGGGTTTAAATATATTTGTATGTTTTTAAAGGTAAGAGTATTTACATTTAAAAAATCTATTTGAAAATAAAGTTTTAGATTTATAACTATTATTAAAATACATTCTCATTTCATGTGCACTCTATGGCTAAAAAAATAGCATAGAATTTGGCTCCTGTTTGGTGTTGGGCATCCATATTTTAACAGAGATTTTAGCAACTAGTTTTCTGCTAAAAATGTTTCATCCACTAAAACAAAAAATCACTTTATGTAGCTGAAGTTCTTTTCAGATTAATTCAGTGGCTTTTATATATCAGATTCCAGTACAGAAACAAGAGTGTTTTTTAAAAGATTTAAAAAGAATAATTCCTCGCCTTTCCTGTTTCTAAAGAACTATTCAATTATCCAGAATGAGCGAACATTTAAATTGGGCTAGTACTTGTTATGTTGTTGGAGCTGGATCATCTTGGGAGGAAGGCTGATCTTAGGGAAATAGAGTTAGAGCCCTAAGTCTGGGTGTAGCGTTGAATTGACTTTAGAATTTAGTGGAGATTGTTACTATGACTATACCATGTTCTACTTCCATTTCATTTTACCTCATCCAGTATTCTTCACAAACATGAAGAATAATTTAAAGAAGCCCACTAAATGTGTTTACAACTGGGGCAATGATATCCGCCTGTACTCCCATACTTGAAAGTCTGAGGGAGGAAGATTTTTTGAATCTAAGAGCTGCAGGCCAGTATTGGCAATGTAGGGACCATGTCCCTCAATATCAAAACAAACCATTTTCAGTCACAAATGTTTAACATGTAGAACAAGTCCATGTGCATTAGTTTTTACAGTTAAACCGATTTGAGCAGCTAAAACAGTATGTAGTCTGAGTAACATCACATTGCCATACAGTTTTTGAAAATATATTTTTACCTTGGAAAATGGAAAGGTATGGAAAAGGAATGAGGGCAGATTTCAGTCCTGTTAGAATGTAAAACTTATCTTGGTTCTCTGAGCCTGAATTTAAGAATTAGACAGTGAGATAGCTCAGCAGACTAACCACCTGCTTTGACAAATGCAGGGACCGGGGTTCAATCCCAGGCATCACATGCCTACCAGCCCCAACCCTGGTCATGCTGAACTAGCCACAGAGATCCGGAGGGTGATGTACACCTGTAATTCCAGTGCTCAGGAGGCTGAGACAGGAGGATCACTAGGAGTCTGAGCTGCATGACGAGACCCTGCACCAACTACATTAAAACAAAACAGAGCGAGAATGAGAGAGAGAGAGAGAGAGAGAGAGAGAGAGAGAGAGAAGAACTCATGATGACCATGAATATAATCTGAAAGTGATGGAGTATAGAAATATCTATTACTTCTTTAGGTCCCCTACAGTTTTCTGGTAGAGCTCAGTCTTTTTTCTATAATTGAAAGTATCATGCAATGTCATAAATTTGAATCCTGGTCCTGCAAAGGAAAAAAAAAGAAAGAAAAAGAAAAAGAGGGGCCAGCGAGATGGCTCAGTGGTCTAAAGTGCCTGCTTAGGCAACCACAGGGACCACAGCTCAATCCCTGGCACCTCATGCTGCATCAGCCCCACCCCAAGGGCAGGCTGAGCCAGCCATAAAAAAGAAAGTATCAGTCACTATTCCAGGGCTTAATAATAAAATGATAACCATAAATATCAGCAATTTCCAGTTATGTCTTTGAAAACTCAAGATAAAGGTATGGTGAGTGGGTCAGGTGGGGGAAAATAATGCTATGGATTCTTTCTTTCAAAATAAATGTTATTTGAATGATAGCCACTCACTTTTGAGTGAAAATCCAAGACTTTTTATAAGTCACAAATGCAAATCTGTACAGAAGTTCTTATTGTTTCATTTGGGAGCAACCAAAGGAATTGGTCTTACTGGTGAGTAAGGTAATCAGTCACAGTGCAATTGTAACGTTGTACAATTTGATGCATTTAAACCATTCGTGGAAAGTGTGCAGTCATCAAATTATATCATACACTGTATTTGTTGTTTTAAAGCAGTAGCTTTAAGTTAAACCTCAACTTTTCTTTGGGAGCAATCATGGCAAATTATGTGGTCCTGAATTCTTATAAATGAATCTTTAAGATATAGTCAGTTTTATACCTGGGTTTGTGAATCTTAATTGCTGTGCTAGCAGCTGCATGATTCACAAGACTACAATGTGGGAAGTATGTCCTCCTCTCTGGGGTCTTTATCTATGTGAATGGTGTCTTCTGTTACTCACCAGAAGGCCCTCCCTGTGGAGGAATGTCAGAGCTCCTTAAAGTTGCTTATCTTATGTGTAACTATTTTTTGTTTTATGTTGGTATGTAAGAATGCAAAAGTAGAGTTTGGTTTATATCACTATTAAAATACTTGGGTTTTTCTATATTATACAGCAAACACCTCCAAGTTAGAAAAAATTTATTATACCAGCCTTAAAATTATTTGCACAGGAATACATTTATCAACAGTAAGCATTAGGGCCAAACAGATAGCTCAGAGGATTAAAGTACCTACTTAGGTAGAGTCAGGGACCAGGGGTTCAATCCCTGGCCTGCTGTGCCAATCCCAACTTCTGGGGCACACTGCAGTGGCAACTGAGACTGGGCATGGTGGCACACACTTGTAATCTGAGCCCTTGGGAAGCTGAAAACAAGAAGATCACTATAAGTCCAATCTGTGTAGGGTGACTGTATAGGCCCTGTACTAAATGCAAAAACAAACAAACAGTAAGCATTAGATTTAAGAAAACTAGGCAACTCAGAAGTTAAATAATTATGTTAAGGAATACATCAAGCATGGGCAACCTCGCTTACTAATGTGCTCTCTAAAGTTGGTAACACAATGGACACATTTGTGTATGCCTTTTGGCTAAGATCAAGTGTAGTAACACAAGTGTATGTCATGTCATACTCATGGAGCTTCTGTCTTTGAGAATTCAGACCATTTCTGATGCTGTGATATTCTACTTTTGTAGTTTTGCAAGCCGGGGGGAGCCTAAGTTTTCAGCTCACCTAGCCCTCCTGGTTTGCTACTCACCATTTTCTGAAGGTGTACTTGCCTGGGTTCTCAGCTCTGTGGGTCATTATTTTCTCCTTGCTGAGATGAAGTACCCAAAACTCAATTTTAAGGAGGAAAGGGTTTGGCGCTTGTAATCCGTATTCAGCCCACCTCTCAGGCAGGTTGGCATGACACAGGGTGATAGTTCAAGGTGGCAGACAGCAAAAACAGGGAGAATGAGCCTCTTTTCCTCCCTTTTCTTGGATTCAGGCTCTCCACCACCAAAGGGTGGGCCATTCCACCCATACTGACTCCCTGCCCTCCTCTTGCACAGGCACAGGATGTTTACAAAGTAAGGACCCTGGCCTCCTACTGAGTCACAAGTTAACACAATGTCTCAACCATTACATCCTCCAAAGTAGACAGTCCTAACCGTGTTTCATGACCACTCACTTTATGTCAGGTATTGTTCACTTGCATTGAACTCACTCAAATTCTTAATGACTCTGTGAGGATAGGTACCACCATAACCCACATTTTCATATCAGCAAGCAGAGGTTTAGAAAAACTAAGCTGTCAACTGCATTACTTTGTTAGGACTGCTACTCCAAAGTGCGGATGCCTTCACTGAAATTTATGATATAGTGCTGAAGACCAGAAGGCTCAACCTGAAACATCAAGAAAAGTTGGTTGGTCCTTTCTCATGGCTATATGGAAAGAATCTGTTCTAGTCTACCTGTCAACATCTCTGTATGTAAACTAACATTAATTATACTGGATTTGGACCCACCTAAGAATCTCATTGAACTTGGCTACAGATATAAAGATGTGATCTCTGAAACAAGTGATGTCCGGAAGGGATGCTGAATGTTTGGATTTCAGTATACGAATGTGGGAGAGCAATGTTAGTTAGCTTCTCATTGATGTAGCAAATACCTGAGATAATCAACTTAGAAAGAGAAAGAATTTGTTTTAGCTCCTAGATTTAGGGCTTTTAGCCCCTCTTCAATTGGCTGCATTCCTTTTAGGCCTGTGGCAAGATAGCACATCATGGTGGGAGCACATAGTGGAGCACTAACGCGCCCCTTATAGTCAAAAAGCAAAAGAGAAGGCTGAGATCCTAGTCTCCTCCCAGAGTATACTCCTAGCCACCTAAAAAACCTCTACTTGTAGAGGTTTTCAACACCTCCCAGGGGAGCCAAGATGGGAACCAACGCTTTGGTTCATAGATGTGTGGGAGGTATCCCAAACCAAATTATAATGGCACTGGGAGCATAGGAGGATAAGTGACTAGACCAGAAGCACTAGCCGGCAGGGATGACCCCTGGCTTTCAACAGGGCAGCCGGCCTCCAGACCTCAGGCTTTCACCATCCACATCAGACTGCCTTCACCAGTTTGGCTTGATCCATGTAAAATTACCTTTCTGTTGGCTCACTCATGGCTGAATATTGGGAGCATTTGTGATTTGACCTGACACCAATTTCCAAATTTGTCATTCAGATCAATTTTATTAAGTATAAAGAATATAAAATACCCAATAAATAAAGTATATGGACTATAGCCTAGAAAATTTATACTCTCTTAAGAATATATTCTTTGTTCTGTCTCTTCAGGTAGAGAAGATACAAAAATGCACACAAAACCTTTTGAAAATAGTATCAGTCATTGCACAAAGAAATATGTGTCATTTTTTTGGTCAGTGTTTCTGTTTAGCTAATATAGGACCTGTGGACATAGGCTTTTCTTTTATGCGTGTGCTTATTAGAGCTTGTTCATTACAAACTAGAAAAGCCACTTCCATCTGCTAGACTCACAGTAAAATGGAGAATGAGCCTTCCTGATTTTAACTGGTACAATAGTGAGTTTCAAACTTAAAGGTGATAATGATTTTAAAACTAGAAGACACTAATAGGCAGTGGTCAAGCCTACTTGCCCTTTTATATACATTGAGCTCATTTAAGGTTTATAAAATTTATAAAATTAGATATTTAACCATTTGTTATGGTTTGTATCTAGTTGTCCCCCTAAAGTCTCATGCACTCATGGGGCAGGGACTTTTAGAGTCTTAGACTGAATCATGATCCACTGGGATTATGTGTTTTAGTACTGATAAGATTATGGATCTGAGTACTGCTGGGATCATAGGTATAGCCAGAGGTGGATAGGCTGAGGCAGAGAGCCTGATGTAACATAAAGGGAGACAGAGAGACAGACTCTCTCTGTTGCTTTCTGCTGCCCTGGTTGGTCAGTTGCCTCTGTCACCATTTTGTTGCTGTACTGCTGCCATGAACTGCTGCTTTCTGCCATGTGCCACTCTGCCTTGGAGCCAGCCAAGTATGGACTGAAACCTCCAGTAACTGTGAGCTAAATAAACCTTTCCTTCCCTCATTTTGAGTGTTGGGTATTTGTCCCAGCAATGAGAGAAGAGTAACTAAGACACCATTAAAAAAAAACAACAAAAACAAACAAACAAAAAAAAAAAAACAGGAATATAGAAGAGTTACAATATGGTAGCTTCAACATACATTAGAATTATTTGCAATTGAAGATGACTTTTTTAAACCTTGGTTTCTTAGTTGCTCTTGTTGAAAAAGACTTTTCTCTAAATTTATATCCTATTTTCATTTGCTTTTTTGGTACCAGGGATTGAACTCACAACCTTGCTCTTTCCAGGCAAGAACTTAGGCTGCTAAGCTATCTCCCTAGCTCTCATTTTCATTTTTATCTTACTTAAAAATAGTCTCCTTCACCATTCAGGTTAGTGTAACAATAGTAGCAGTCTAACTCCAATAACTTCCTTCTCTCCCTTTCAAACAATTTTTTTTTTTTTTACATAATACTGGAAATTTGAACCCAAGCCTTCATGAGTGCTAGTTAAGAACTGTGTCCCTGAGCTGTAACCCCAGCCCAGTTTCATTTTTTATACTTTTTTATTCTATAGGTAATCATATTGATAGAAGTTATAAGAGAAATCTAGGATTCATACTCAACAAATACCTTGGTCTGGATTCTGCATTTGTATCACAAGGTAGACCTTGGAGCTTGGCAATATTAATAGGATTCTAAACATCAGGAATCAACAGCACGTTCCTGCTAAGTTCTCCTAAGAGTGTTTCTCTTTGATTTTAGGTGTTCCAACCCCAAGCCAAGAAATCTTGCGGCATACACTGAACACGCTGGTCCGGGAAAGGAAAATCTATCCGACTCCTGATGGCTATTTCATTGTGACCCCACAGACGTATTTCATAACTCCTTCCCTCATAAGAACTAGCAGTAAATGGTACCATCTGGACGAGAGGATACCTGACAGGCCTCAGTGTACCTCTCCACAACCTGGAACCATAACACCTTCTGCCTCAGGCTGTGTCAGGGAACGAACATTGCCCAGAAACCACTGCGACTCTTGCCACTGCTGCCGAGAAGACGTGCACAGTATGCATGCATCGACTCTGCAGAGGAAACCCGCCAAGGACTGCAAAGATCCTTACTGCCCTCCTTCACTATGCCAGGTGCCACCCACTGAAAAGAGCAAAAGTACTGTAAATTTTTCTTATAAGACAGAAACTCTCTCAAAACCTAAAGATAGTGAAAAACAGTCAAAAAAATTTGGGCTCAAGTTATTTCGGCTAAGTTTTAAGAAAGACAAGACCAAACAACTAGCCAATTTTTCTGCCCAGTTTCCTCCTGAGGAGTGGCCCCTGCGAGATGAGGACACACCAACGACTATCCCTCGGGAAGTAGAGATGGAGATCATTCGACGTATCAACCCTGACTTGACTGTGGAAAATGTCATGAGGCACACAGCGCTGATGAAGAAACTTGAAGAAGAAAAAGCACATAGGAGTAAAGCCGGATCCTCTGCTCACCACAGTGGAAGAAGTAAAAAGAGTAGGACTCATCGCAAGTCCCACGGGAAGTCTCGGTCACACAGCAAGACAAGAGTATCTAAAGGAGACCCTTCAGATGTCTCACATCTGGAGATCCCTGGTGAAAGAGAGTATGATTTTTGTGACCCTCTGACCAGGGCACCCAGAGAGGGTTGCTTCATCATTGAACACAAAGGTGATAACTTCATCATGCACAGCAACACGAACGTGATTGAGTCACACTTTCCTATGACACCAGAATGGGATGTGTCTGGTGAATTGGCCAAAAGGAGGACTGAGATGCCTTTTCCAGAACCTTCCAGGGGAAGCTCCCACTCAAAAGTACACCGAAGCCACAGCCATACCCAGGACCGAAGATCCAGGAATGAGCGATCCAATAAAGCCAAGGAGAGATCCAGATCGATGGATAACTCCAAGGGCCCTCTGGGTGCTTCTTCTCTTGGCACGCCTGAAGACCTGGCGGAAGGATGTAGCCAAGATGACCAAACCCCTAGCCAGTCCTACATTGATGACAGTACTTTAAGGCCTGCACAGGCTATTGGCCACCCAAGGGCGCACATTTCGTCCACAAGCTATAAAGAGGTATGTATCCCAGAAGTAGTCAGTAGTGGCAAGGAGCCTTCCAGTGCTTGTAGCCTTTTGGACCCAGGCAAACCCCCCGAGAGTTTGCCATCCTATGGTGAACTCAACTCTTGCCCAACAAAAGCAGCCACGGATGACTACTTCCAGTGCAATACCTCTAGCGAGACTGTGCTCACGGCGCCATCACCTCTAGGGAAGAATAAGGAGGACCATGACACACTGACAACCCTGGTGGAAGGGGTAAAAAAGCTGTCTCCATCTGACAGACAGGTCCCCCATTCTTCTAGGGAGCCTGTTGGGCACAAGGAAGAATCCCCAAAAGGACCGGGCGTGGGCCCTGCCACTTCAGGTGGAGTGGCTGAAGGGATTGCCAATGGACGCCTAGTCCAGCACCACAGCGCTGAGCCCAGCAGCCTGGATAAGAGGAAAGAGATATTCAGCAAAGACACACTGTTCAAACCCCTTCACAGCACCTTGTCTGTAAACAGCTATCACAAATCGAGCCTGTCCCTCCTCAAATCTCACCCGAAGACACCTACCGACACAATGTCTGGCCGATGCGAGAAACTGGAACCTTCCCTGGGGACCTCGGCCGCACAAGCCATGCCCGCCTCCCAGCGTCAGCAGGAGTCAGGCGGGAACCAGGAAGCTTCCTTCGACTATTACAACGTCTCGGATGATGATGACTCCGAGGAAGGGGCGAACAAAAACACAGAGGAAGAGAAAAATAGAGATGATGTAGGCACCATGCAGTGGCTACTCGAGAGGGAGAAGGAAAGAGACTTGCAGAGGAAATTTGAGAAGAACCTCACCCTCCTTGCCCCAAAAGAGACTGACAGCAGCAGCAACCAGAGAGCCACTCACTCAGCCCGGCTGGACAGCATGGACAGCAGCAGCATCACTGTGGACAGTGGATTCAACTCCCCACGGTAGGGAGAGATGTTTTTCTGCCCACGTGTGTGTGTGTGTGTGTGCAAACGCGTGTGTGCACACATGTACACATACACATACACTTATCAGGGCTGGGGGCTTCATGCAAATAACTTAAAAAGCTTTTCATCTCAGTCTCAGTTTTGTGAATAAGGGTTAAGAGTTGCCTGACTTGTATTGTTAACAACCTGTTTCTGACTTCTTTTTCAGGAATTGAAAAAAAAAATGTTTCTGCAGCTGTAGAGATCACCAATCTGGACTGGTGGGTTGGCTTCTTCCCTCAAACATGCATCAGTGCAGACCAAAAAGACTAACATTTCCCAGTATTTTAAAATTTCCACTGGTGCCGGGCGTGGTGGCGCATGCCTGTAATCCCAGCACTCGGGAGGCTGAGGCGGGAGGATCAGTGAGAGTTCGAGAGCAGCCTGGGCTACAAAACTGAGCTCAAGCTCAAGGCCAGCCTGAACTGTACAGTGAGACCCTGCCTCAAAAAGACAAAAAAAAAAAAAAAAAAAAAAAAAAAAAAAAAAATTTCCACTGGTTATTGCCACAATGCTGAGAAAGGGGCTTTTTTAAAAGCCCTCCAGAATTCACAACTTTTTAAATAGAATGAAGAGCCCGCAGGAGATGGGGTTGGGCACATGGAGTGGTACTAGGATGCAGTGCTCTAGGGACAGTGTAACTGTCAATTCCAAAGCCTAGAGGAGCTGGAGCTTGCTACCTTTTAAATCTCTCTTTTGTGCCTGCCTCTCTTGCTTGTGTACCTTCCTCCATTATCCACACCCCTGTCCTCAGGGAAATGGAAACTCATTCTTGTCCCAGAGAAGCTAGAGGCCTGTGACTTGTTAGGTCAAAACAGGAGCCAGCTTTTCTTTCTCCTCTTGTAGTACTGCTACAGCCAGTGAGAAGTCATCATCACAGGTAGTTCTGTTCTGTAAGTCAGCAGCCAGTGACAATTGAGATGATATAATGGCTGATGGGCCCAAAGGACAGAAGGTGTTCAGACCGAGTCTCTGAAATTTCCTTGTTTTTCCTTAGCTCTTCTTAAAGGGCAGCTTGGATCTTAAATCTCCTTCTAAGTTCTACTCCAGATTGGTGACTCTGAGATGCAGAAATACTACTGAGAGATTGACATTTCTTAGCGATGATGCCCAAGCTCTTAACAGTACTAATTTTAACAAGTAGGTTATGTGCATTATGTATTTATTTTTAATTATTAATTAAATTTATTATGATTATTTTACCATGTCTTTAGATAATTTGGGGACAGAGCATCCCAGACTCATTAATATGTCCCATATTATGCCTTTATTAGCTCATAAAGGCCTAGATCTTGATGATGATGACTACGATGATTACTTGCTTATGGTCCTTTTTTTTTTTTTTTTCCACATTAATGCATTTCCTAGACATCCCAGGTCTCTTTGACCTGTCCCTTGAGGAACATCTGAGTGACCTCAGGGAGCCACAACATCTGGTCAGAAAAACCCACTGGCCCATTTAATGACCTCTGTAAGAAATTGTTTTGTTAAATATTTTTTTTATTCCAAATCAAATCTTAATTTGTTTTCCAAATTATTTTCTCTATGCTTTTCCTCTTCCATACCTTTTTTTCCCCCGCTGTCAGAGGGAAATAGTGGAGGATACTAGATAGCATAATTGAAGGCCTGTGGTCATGATAGAACTTCAGAGCCATCTTTTATGGAAGATGTGGTTCATTTGCCTATATCTGTATATTCTACTGTTCCTTATTATGTAGACTCTATTGCCTAATGCTTCTTAGACATTTATTTCTAACCTGTCCCCCTCTTGCTTTCTGCACTTCCCCAGGCAGAAGCTGAGAGTTTTACTAAAGAAATGCTAGAACTAGTTTAGTAGCATCTACCTCAAAACCTACTACACTGAAAGTATTTGTATATAGGTAAAGGGACTACTCATGAAACAGTTGGGCCAGTATATTCACAGAATACATTATCTCAAAACTTGGAGTATGGAATATAGAACTTATGGCCAGGATTATTTCTTGAAGTAAGTTTGTTTTTATTTTTAAGATAATGTACTTAAATGATTTTCATGAGAAAAGATAAACTTTCTTCTTTTAATTTTTTTATTATTTTTAATCAGAAATAATGTCATAGTTTCAAAACACGTTAGTAGTACATTCCTAATAATTGATCCAATGCACATTGTGGTCCTCATAGTAGTTATTTAGAGCACAGGATGCAAACATGATAATTTATCTAATCATTATTGATATAAAGGGATAAACTGTCTTCTAACAAGATGAATTTCATACACTTGCCACATCTGTTCACTGATTCAAGGAAGAGATTTTTTTTTTCTCTAGGGATATGTAAATCACCCATAAATTTTATGCAGTTAGAGAATTTAAAAAGACTTATTGATTTTACTGCTGTCATATATAATATGCTTTGGTTAGAAGCTGGATGGCAAACTTTTTTTCTGTACCTTAATAAAGTAAGCTGCCTTTCAGGCTGGGGATGGGGCTCAATGGTACAGTTCTTGCTTTGCATGCTCAAGGCCCTGGGTTCGATTCCCAGAACCACACACAAAATGTAAGCTCCCTTTCCAACGTCTGAAGTTTTATGAAAGAAAATATTGACTTGGAGTTCTCAAAATGAATAGTATTTTAGCTAAAAGACCTTACCATAATGGTACCCTACCATTCCTGTGAGATTTGAGAATCTTAAGTGGGCCATGTGTTTGGCTTTTATGGTGAAATACCATACTAAGCAATTAAGACTCAACCCAAAAAGGGGCCACCCAGATAGCTCAGCGGTCTAAAGCGCCTACTTAGGCAAGCTTACACAACCACAGGGACTGCAGTTCAGTCCCAGGTACCACATGCTGTGCCACCCCTACCCCCAGGGAAAGCTGAGTGGGCCATAACATAAATAAATTTTTAAAAAATGTTTAAAAAAAAAGGCTCCACCAAAAAAGATGATTGAAACCCAAAGGTTTCAGCGCTGAATCAGATACTTTGTTCAACCACATTTCCAAAATCCTTTAGGCCTTTTTGTTCAAAAATAGAGGATGCTAAAAAAAGTTGAATGGTAAAACTTGAACTATCCTGGAAGAACTCACAAGGAAAATGAAAAGTCTTGATATGAAAAACTTGCTATTCTAACACTAAGGCAAAAACTGGTTAGACATCAGAATATAAAGGGTTGACCATATAGCTCAGCGGAAGCTCCTGCAAGCAGGCGCAGGGGCCGGGAATTCAGTCTCTGGGCCTGCCATGCCAGCCTCACCCCTGGGACACGCTGAGACAGCAATTGAGACTGGGCATGGTGGTGCATGCCTGCAATCCCAGCTCTTGGAAAGCTGTAAACAGGTGAATCACTATGAGTCCAATCTAGTAGTGAGACCCTGAACACCCTGTAGACCCTTCCTTAAAATACCAAAACAAAACAACAACAACAACAACAAAACACAATATGAAAATCAAAGAACGTAACCTTCCACACAGCCTGCATATATTCTGTGGAAGCCTGGGGCCCATTGAAACCATGTGGGCAGAAATATGAACAACAGAGCTACCTGGTTCATTTCTCCTGCTTGTAAAAGCCTTGTAAACTCTTGTTTTTAAAGTTGTATTCCTTTAGGTCTAATTCAGAAAAATTAAATTCCAGGAATGTTTGTACTGAACTAAATTTCAGGAGTATTTAAAAATCCATCTCCATTAACCTTTTCACCAGCATGGTCACAACTTTCAATATGCCACAGACTGTATCATTATTACAACAGAAATGAATGATTCTTTGAAGAAATTGTAATAGCATGAGAACTTAGCACTGTCAATGTACTAGAAAGGGTCAAAGCTGCTTAAAGTCATTGAACAGCAGATACAATTCCCAACTGTGATGATCTGTTGCCACAATATATGCATATAATACCTGGGATCCTGAGCCTGGCATATGGCATGTATTCAACAAATGTTAAGCCTATTCCTCAAAAGGCAGTTTAAACTTACACCATTTGGACCATAAAAATGCTTTTTCCCATATAGAAGATGTCACTACTAAATATAGATTTCCAAGCCAACCCTCACTGGCTATGGAAGTATGCTAGATGTGTAACAGGGATAATTTACATTTTTCTAGCTTTTCATTAAGCAGCTTCTTTGTTGTTGTATACGTCCTTGTGGTCATTCTGTGAGGAGAACATCACATTGTAACTCTCCCCATTGCAGATGTGAGGATGTGAAGTAGTGTTGAAGTTACCATCATGACTGAGAATGGTGCTGAAGGAATATGTTGTGAAATCTTTGGGTCATACATGTCCATTGCCTGTTAGAAAGGGCTGCCAAAGTATAGGATTCAGACAGAATTTATATTTGTTTAGGATGTCTCCACTACAGTGGAAAATTGAGCTGCTGAATAGCTGTAACACCCTTAAATCAGATATGGGCACTAAATGTTTTCTGAAGTTTGAATCTACCAAGTGAGGTGGTTATGGAACATAATTATGGTTTCTTGAGTCTCTGTGGAAGTTAAGTTTTTTATAGCCGTTCTTGGGGACCTGAAAGAAATTTATTCAGCTCCCCAAGTGAGGTTGGGCAATCTTAGTTGCTTTGTTGCCCTACATCTTTGAAATGTTAAATGTTTTAAATCTCTTAAAGAAAGTAGATTTAAGTATTTCTTATTTTTTAAAGTTAGGGGTTAGTAAAATAGCTCAGTGGTCTAAGCACCTGCCTGGCAAGCACAAGGACCCAAATTCAATCCCCAATATGTCATGTCAGGCTGACCCTAAGATAGGGCATGGTGGCACACACCTGTAATCTGAGTGCTGGAGTGGCTTAGACAACAGTATCACTATGAGTCCAAGTTGCGTAGGCAAGACCCTATACAAAATTATATATATATATGTATATATAAATTAAAAGAGAAATTGAAATAATAAAAGCTTTTAAATTATCTCTGTTGTATACAAAGTGTTTAAAATGAAAAAAAATATTTCTTCTAACTGAAGTGAGAAATAAATGGGGAAAAAATCTAAGGTCCTTTTCTGAAAATATTTTACTTTAATTGTCATGCAAAATTTGAAAGAGCAAGCTGGGATGTAGCTCAGTGGCATAAGTGCCTGCCTGGCAAGCACAAGGTCGTGAGTTTGATCCCCAGTGGGGGGGGAAAAAGATAAATTTAAAATAAAATTTGAAACAGAGGTATCAAGTGTTTCAAAAGATTTTATTCTCATCGGTGTGCCAGCTTAGCTAGTGGCCTGCTTGGAGCCCACCAAAGTCAAAATGTCCTAATCAAAGACAGAAATGGAATCAAGAAAGTCAAAATATTCACTTCTTCAAGGACCAGTTATGCCCACAGAGTTCCAGTCTCAAATGAAATCATCCCACGGATGTGAGTATTCATTTTAAAAGTAGTGTGATAGTTATCTAGCGTATCAAACTTTGAAGTAGTTTCTGTAAATGCAAAAAGAAAGGAGAGCCATTTCAAAGTACATTTGGCAGTCTAGAGACCCTTTATTCATTCACCGTGCTGCTGATTACAACATGTGTCCGCAGAGCTCCGGGAGCCCTGGTTGGAAGAGCATATGCTAATAATCAGTGGAGGTGAACCCACAGAGGAAATCCATTAACTACATCATTTGCTCTTCCTCTGGGGCTCAGTATATAATTATTTATATTCAAAGCAAAACAAAACCAACCCTTTTTACTCTTTTAGTACTCGAGAGAGCCTGGCTTCCAACACATCAAGCATTGTTGAAAGTAACCGTCGTCAGAATCCTGCTTTGAGTCCAGCCCACGGTGGAGCTGGTCCAGCCTTCAACTTCCGTGCAAATACAGATCCCCCAACCAGTGAAGCTGAGAAACTACAGAAACCATCCAACTGCTTGCAAGCTTCTGTTACTAGTGTGTGATAGTCCTTCTGCCTCAGATCTTCTGTCTCATTCGATACAGCAAAGTTTACGACACTGGGACTGATGTTTACATCTTCAGAAAGACAAGCATCTCAGGCACAGTTTTGGGGTCTGCTTAAGCTGTGCTGCTAAATAGGCTAGGGCAAAAAATCTTTATTTCAGAGTATTGCTTTTCACATTTATGGCTCTGTAGCAACCGAATAGCAGTAGGGGTGATATGTATACTTTTGCTTCACTAATTGTATCTGAGCACACATAGGAAAGTCTCGACACTGTAAGTGGAGTATGCATTTTCAATGTCATGCAGTTGCCAATTCCATTTTAAAATGCCACAGATGTGTGTTGCTCCAGTCTGTGGTTAAATGGGGCCACAGAACTGATCCTTGACACTTTAAAAAAAATAGAAACACCCAAGCCACCACAAAATGTCAAATGCGAGGCTCTACCTTGAGGGAAATCAATGCCAAACTGACCAGAAGGGACCCAGTCCTTTGTGTGTGAATTGTTTATGCACCAGTCATTTTTCACTGTGAATTTTTGTGACACTATTTTCCAGGTGCCCATGGAAGTGTGTCAGAAGGGTTGCAATGGAAATACTGGGAGTATTTTCAGATTTTTGCTTTTAAGTGTAACGGATGCTTGTCTTAATTTTTAACCTTCCATAATCACAAACAGGAATATAGGCCTTTGAATCTGAAGTGGACAAAGGAAGGGAATTGCCAGTCTGGCTGGGGCACAGCAGTAAGTGATGGAAGGGGTAATGTGGACTTTTAAAAGATATTAATCAAATGTTTAAGGAAGATGATTTCTTCCTTGTGAAACTTATGACCACCCTATCTTACTATAATAGATATAATAATTAGTTTGTTTAAAAGCAAAATGTTCTTTGTGATACAAATGAAGAGTATGGCCTGAGGATGTTATTCTTTCTAATGGAAGGATATAAATCTATTTTATGTAGTTTTAAATAGAATGCCTAAATTAGGCTATGGAAGATAATTTTTAGTGGTAATAGGAAAGAGCAAATTTAGGGAGAGTTGAACTTCAGGCCTTTTATTCCTGGGAAAATAGCTATAGAGGAAAACTTTTAAAGTAATTTTTGATTAGAAATATACATGTGCCCATGTAATAAACAACAGAATGTGCTCATTCTGCTAATGTGGTATAATCATAATTTGTACTCCCCTAAAATCTATTGTAATAACAGTTATGCATACATGAACTATGCCAGAGTAATGTTTACAGATACTTTGTAACCAATTTCACGAGGCTTTTTTTTTAGGTGGATGTATAATAATTAGCCCAACTCATTTCAGAATGGTTTAACATTTTGCTCTGTTTTACAGTGTCAAGTTCAGTACAAAGAAGGCTCAACAGCAAAGGGATTGCAAACATTTAAGCTTTAGTCGTATAGGAAAGAGACATCCCTGTGTTTTACTTTCTGAGAACAGTTGAATACATCTGTAGATGATGGAAAAACAATTTATCAAAAGGGTTACATCTGATGCAAGTAAATGGTCTGACATGAAGTTGTATTTAGTTTTAAGAAGTATGTGCTTTTTGGAGCCACACATAAATTACACACACACACACACACGTATCTAGACATACAAATTTTAAAAATTTCACATTTCAAAAATTTCAAATTTTAAAAATTGGCATAAAATTTGTATGACACTTCTCCTTCCATATTAGGTTTAATCATTAGCAGTCTGTTTAAGGAAGGCAGATAAGTACTGAGACAAATTCTTAAACCAGATGGATACTCTTTCGTGTTTTATCAGCTACTTAAAAATTACATTGGGTCCAACTGGGTTCTTCTAGTTTGGTTTAACTTCTTTTGGGGAGCCTATTGTAGTAAAACTTAATCATGCTTCTTTATAGATTGCACATCACTGAAATAGTTAATTCAGCCAGTTTTCAATCTCACACCTTATACCTGTAAGGCATGCCTCAGTTGTTCAGAAATGCATTATTTCATTGCTTTAATATGCTCAGAAGGAATGAAAATGTATCTAGTAGACCACATTGTCTATTTCCTTGGGGAGCTGTATACCATACAGTTACTAAATTTTTCTGTCTACATGCAGATTTTCAGAAAACCTTCTCTCCAATTTTTATCATGCTCACTTAATAATATAACCATTCATACAACACATGAGCCTCCGGTTGACTATCTGAAAGTAGCCATTGAAATAATCCAATACTATGTGAGTAGGAAAGAAATAATTACATTTAAGAGAAGCTTTAAGATATGAATTTATTGATATTTCATAAGAAATAGGTTTACAGAAGACATTCAAATAAAATATGTATGCTATTTGTTTGATGCTAGGGGTACAAGATTTTTTAAAAATGAAAACTCCCTTAGACCAGCAGCCACTAGTGTAGAAATGGTGGACTTTAATGATGGTATACCATATAAGCAGGTGTTCCACATAGAAATACTCTGGTCTGAATCTAATCTGGATTCTTGAATGGAGGAGGAGTAGTGGCAGGAAGCACATGACAAATGTGATTTGTGACATGTGACAAAGGCACATGTCCAAAATGGCCTCACCCGGTCGGTAAGGCTTTTGATGTCCACATGCTTGGGCCCTCTCCAAGCTTTGCCAGTGTTCTTTTCCTCCTGCAAAACCATAGCTTTGTGTTACGTGACTGCTTAGCTAGTCTTAGACTTTATCAACTGAAAGGTTTACAAAACTAAATCTGGTTGAATCTCTGTGAGGTGTTCAACTTTAAGGAGTCAACACATCTGTCGGCATTTTGCACACTTATGTATTATTATGATACAGCATATTACTTTATGGTAATTTTTATTTTTACATATAACTACCTCCATGAATTTGATTATATGGCAGCAGTGTGTTAAAGTGTATTGTTCAGAAAAGCAACGTTTAAAACTTTCTTCAACATGAGGCCATGGGATTATGTGTATGTGTGTCAGTGGTGGCCTATGTGGACTCATGACCTTTTCATTGTCATGGTTTTCTTTCACAGCATTCTTTGGCTTTCCGCTGTAATCGTGTATTCTCTCCTCCCCATGAAAGCGCATTTGATTTTGTCATAAATGAAAGTTTAAAAATTTTTGTCTTCCCTCTTCTCCATTCCTGCTAAAAGTTCTCTCTGGCAAAGAGCCAACTGGTAAACATAATTTGGCAAGGTGTTTACTCTTATAGAAATCTAATTTGATTGCTAGGTTTTCAGTAACAGAAGACAGAACCAAAAAAGAATTTGGACTGCCAACCCTGAAGCACTTTGGTCCTCTCTGCCTTGATTGCATGCTACCCTACTGAGCCCCAACTTCTCTTTCATTAAAAGAGCTGTGCCATGCATTCCATGATTTCTGTTAAATAATTCGTATTCCATTTGATATGTTTTGCACATCTCAGGGGACCTTAATGATCATATGAAAAGAGGGGTGCATCCAACAGAGAAAACAAATAGAAGAGCCAAAAGGGGACTAGTTGGATTAAAATAACAGATGACTGCTTCCCTGATCTTGGGGAGCTCAAGTTCAAGAAGCATAAATTGAAAGTTAATCTGGAGTAACAATGATCTGGACACCAGCTGTTCTCAAATCTCTCTTTTTCATGACCCAGCCAGCATTTCTGTAATGTAAATTTAAACTCGATTCCAGTCACCATCAAGAGGAGAATCCTGTTGCGTGAGAATGGAAGTACCATTCCCATGTGAGGTTGGCACAGCTCTATAAAATTCTACCCAGGATAAACCACTTATCACCACCAAGTATACTTGAAAATCAAGTTTTTAACTTACATGATAGGCTTATTTCTCACAATGAAATAATGAGCATTTTTGGAAAAGTCTCACCGTTTGTGACATGGGTAGAATTCAGAGCTTGATGTAAAATCCAACAACAATCTAGCATGATGTTGCTAAGTCCACTTTGGGATTTTAAAGTACTTCCAAAGCATTAGATTCATAAATAACTAACAAAGGAGATCATATTTGTAATACCCGTGCTTAAAATGATTAAACAAAAGGAGTGACTTAAATTATCAACAAATACAGTGGCAGCTATCATTGATCTATTTTCTATCTGTTTAATAGACCATCATGAGAAATCACTAAATACAATGCTATTTTTTTCTGTTGTGTGCTAATAAAGTCAAAGAAAACAAATACAGTTTTACACCTTTGTCCATTTTCATTCAGAAACTTCAGGGTGTTTGGGATCTTACACCTCAGTATACCTATACCTTACTAATACTGAACTATAAAGTGGGAAATTAGCAGATTAATAAACCCAAATGCCCTTGCAATCCAAGGCAGATGCAGCAGCCCACCTTGTTTACAGTTTCACACTGAGTTTCTGTAATTCCTGTACTTAAATACCATCTTCAGAAACATGACTTCTCCAGGCAGTGGAAGGTGCTGAAAGAGAAAGTTTAATTACAAACTTTATCAAGTACTTTACAGTGCTCTACTGCACTGTGGAAATTCAGTACAGCATATCATCTTTGTAGGGTCTGGGTTTCCAATGGAGCCAATCCAGTTCTAAATGTGTTTTCAAATTAGGAGATGTGAGATCCTCAATAGGGATCTTTTCCAGTACCACAGGCCAATCCAAACTAGCTATCAATGTGCTGTCAGACCACAGTGGGCACAAGAAGTGATCACTTCCCCTTTCCACCTCCTTACCATAGTGCCATCTTGCCCGTTGCCAAAGCTACCAGTACTCTTCTGTGAACGAGGAACCCTTTGGCACACTTTTGGGACTAGAGCACAGGAAAAATGAATGCAAAAGCCAAGGGAGACTTTGCTTTAGGTTTGTAAAATATGGGCAGGAAAGAGATTACCATCAGTCTGAGCTTTGCTTCGTAAGATAAAAGAATCAGCTGTTCCCCATCCCTCTTACAGATGGCTTTATAGTATTAAGGATACATCTAATATTTTCCTATAGATTTTTATTTAGGAGACATCTCATAAATTATATATATGAAAAACATACTATTAAATTTCCTTGTGTATTCGAATCTCTCTGAGTTAATCCCTGCATCTTTTCCAGCAGCATCCTAGAGATTCCTTACGGTGATCGATCCTCTAAGATATAATCCTATGTTTTTACAGTTGCTCTATGACTTCTACTTGATGATTCAGAATTCTACAAAGCTCAAGGAAGGGGAACTAATTTCTTACGATTGTCTGTTATCAGTTATAGGCTTTAATTGCTAATTGTTGGCTTACACCATGCCCACGTGGTATTTCCAAATGAGGCAGCAATAATTCTGGCAAAATGACAGTAACACAAGGTTAGAAGCTTGACTGGTTCATGTGCAGCTGCCTACCTGCCTGTCCGAAGGCTTACCTGGGTACCCTCATTTGCTCCCATCAAAAATGGTACCTGGGCTCTCTTCTGACAGTATCCTTCAGCAGTTCTGGGAAGTCAATAAGCAGTACATGCCTGGAAGCCCTTCCTCAGAGCTTCCTGCCTGCCTGCCTCCCAGCCCCCCACCTAGATCTGACAGCACCATGGTTTCCACATTGGAAGGGCACAACAGTCCTGTGCAGTCCTGTGCACATATGCTGGTTAGGAATAGAGCTGCCCTGCAGTCACCTTCATGTTAAATATTGACAGCTACAAATAAAAGTCCTTAGAGCATTTGACATAGATACTACTTTCTGGAAGAATCAAATTTAAATGTCAAGTTTAAAGGGATCATAATTCTGCAGGTATCTCTCTCTGAGTGACTGAATGTGACTATTGCATTAGGGTAAATGAATTAAGAAGTGCAAGTGGGATTTACTGTATGTTAGAAAGGAATTTTGCAGCCAAGACTGCCTTGAATAAAATGTGTTTGCACTGAAAAAAAAATTAAATTACTTGGTCTCTGGTTGCTGTAAAGGTCATCCAAGATGGATGTTCTGTTTATATTGTATAGTATTTCATATGAAATAATTACAGTTCATGAAATGTCTTCCCTAATGTTACTGATTTATAACAGCACATTTGTAACATGGTTTTTATCGTGTCAGTGTACCATATTGTAAATGATGATTACTTGTCATGCTTAGTATAATAACTTAAAAGAAAAAAAAGGACAGGGATTTTTGTAAGTCTATATTTGAAAGTCCCTCCATATGGTAATATTGTGTTCATGTTGTTTATGTAGTGTTGTGTGAAATATCCATTTTGGATTGTGTTACTTTTTAAGATATTAAATAACATTTGGTTATATGTCTAAGTGGATTTTTTTTGATACTTGAGAGAAAATATTTTAGGAGCTATCAATATATCTCTTCAATTAATGTGGGTTCATAACAAATTACTGTCGTTTTTGAGTTAAAAGTGAAATTTCTGATCATAATTCTTTTACCAGGCATGTTGAAAAGTCTTTTTATGAATTTAAAGTAGTGATGGAAGAGAAGCATATAATTAGGTTTTCTATATGCAATTATAAAGTCATATGGTTAGTGTTGGGGTTCTTTTTGTTAGCCTTTATCTTACAACTTTTATCCCCAGTTAAATGCAATTTTCTCCCAGGTGAACATGAGGCAGTTGATATATTCCAGTGAGGCCCTCACTTGAGGTTCGATGCATTTGCTTAATTGCCTTCAAAATCTATTATAGCATCAGCTCTCTGCATACATGGGTTCCCAATTCTAGCTGAGATCAGACAGCATTTATCATTTTTTAAAATCTATCTGTCCTGAATATGTAAAGACATTTTCCTTGTCATTTTCCCCTAAGTGGCAGTATAACGACTGTTTACACTACATTTACATTGCATTGCTGTGCATTGCTTTGTGTCATGATTTAAAGCAAATCATCTTTAGCTGTGCATGGGTTATATGTAAATACTATACTGTCTGTGTAAAAGATTTGATCATTAGCAGTTGATGGTGTCCTTTAGGATCACAGAACCAGTGCCCTGAAGGTAAGAAGGATGACAGTGTGTATTTTTTTTTTTTTAATTCTTAGTGGTAGTAAATCTTTGTGTTTGGAGAATGGACTCCATTTTTCAAACCCGCAGTGCTTTGCTACCAAGTAAGTGATTAAATTAGGAGATGACATTTTCAATTAAAAACTATACAGTCAAAAACTGTATATGGAGTTATGTAATTGAGGCTGACTTTCTTGTAAAGGTAATAGCAAGAACAGATACCAAAACTTGTTTCAAAGAATGACTCTTTCTCTTGAGAAAGTATGGAACTCCCAAGTGACAGCTTTGAAGAGCAAGCTTTATTTTCAGTGTATAAATTTTCTCTATATGTTAAATTGGCTCAGTGTAGACACTTGTATTTTCAGGCTTAAAGTCAGCAAGAACAAGTGTATTGTGAATTTTACTCTAGAACTACAGCTGTTGTGGTACAGGGCAGGTCATCCTATGTTCCCTTTCAGAATGAGCCAGTGAACTGACTCATGGAGGAAATGCAGATGCTGAAGAAGATGGAAAGCAGGTTTCTGGCTCCTTTGAGAGAATGGTCACACTTCATAAAAATCTTTTCTTTCCATAGGAAATGGTATGGCTTTAACTTATTTTTAAGTGTTCAGAGTGGTGGTATTGTTTTTTCTCCTTTCATAAAGAAAATCCAAGTGGAGTACTCAATTCTCATTTCCTATCCTGTTTGCTGCTATGAAATCAAGAACCACTATATAATAAAAAGGAGTTGTTCACCTGAAGTCCATAATTTATTTAACTATAAATAAATAGTTTAGAGTGGCGGTACTTCGATTTGTCCATAGTGCCCCATTTTTGAGCCCTGAGACTCCAGAATTTTCAGGCACACAAATAGTTTATCATGTAATACCTGAAACAAGTTTGTGATCAATATATTCAACAAAGCCTGGATAATTTTGTTGGTGAGTCTTTTAAAAAGAATTGTTCTGGGATTAGATGTTAAATGTGAGAGGGAGATATTACATGTTAGAAGTCAAAGAAGTTTGTTTGTTTTTTATGTATGTGGTATAGGATCTCTCTACACAGATTGGACTTGTAGTGATCTTTCTGTTTTCAGCCTCCCAAGCTCTGGGATTACAGGCACATGCCACCATGCCCAGTCTCAATTGCTGTCTCAATGAACCCCAGGGGTGGGGCTGGTGCGGCATGCCAGGAATCGAACTCCAGCTGCTGGGCTCTGCTATAGTCTGCTGAGCTATCTGGCTGGCCCCTAGAAGTCAGTTTAGAATTCAAAAGCAAAATAGAATTACTGATGTCGAATAAAAAGCAGTTTCTTTCCTTTCTTGGTCAGATCTAAGGTTTGGAGTTGGTGTCTGCTGCTCATTTGGAATCAACATGCTACCTAGCATGAACTTGACTAGTGACCATTTAGGTAGACCTTGTAAAATTTTATTTTGAAGAGAGGAAAAATCAATAAAAAGATACAGAGTTTCAAAACAAGATGATAGGAAATTAACAATGATTCTATTGCATACTGTTATCTTCAAAGTAGTTGCTGAGACTATAAGATATAGGCATGTGAAACTGATCAAATAATATAAGCAATTTGTCTGGGGAGATAGCTCAGTGGTCTAAGTACCTGCCTGGCAAACGCAAGGACCTGGGTTTGATCCCCAGTGCGGCGTGGGATGCCAGCCCCTCACTATGCCGGCCACCAAAACTGGACATGGTGGTTTAGGCCTGTAACCACAGCGCTGGGGAAGCTGAGACAGCAGGTTCACAATGAGTCTGAACTGTGTAGTGAGATCCTGTACCAAATAAATAAATAAATAACTCCATTCCTTTCAATGAACTAGTAAAAATTAGTATAATTATCCTAGCTCTCTAGTGTGTGTGTGTGTATTTTTTTTCTTTTTCTCCTTTCCCCCATCCCAATGATTCTTACCTTTGGAGCAATTTGTTCCTTTTTTTACAATATCTATTGTACATTTTGGATTTATTTAGTCTCCCAGTTTCTTATATGAAGGAGACTATAATATTTACAAATGTGAGCCTGATGTATTTCACTTATGAATATGGTCTCTAGTTGCATCCATTTACTTTAAAAAAGCCTCAGGTTTATCCTTCTTTATAGTTGAGTAGTGCTCCCTTGTATAAAAACACCACTTGTCTTTTTTTTCTATCCCTTGATTGATAGGCATTTGACTTCTTTCCAAGACTGAACTATCACAGACTGTGCTTCTGTAAACATGGGAGCATGAATACGTTTGAGGTATAATGCTTTTAACTCCTCTGAGATACCCAGGAGTGGGAAAGCTGGGTTCAACAGGACCTCTCACCTAGTTTGTTGTAGAATCTCTACACTGACTTCCACAGTGCATGTAACAGTCTGTATCCCTACCAAAAGTGCAGAAGGATTTGCTCCATTATCCCCCACAGCCATACAACACTTGTTTGTTTGTTTGTTTGTTTTTATGTCTTTTAGTACAGAGACTACATACAGGGTCTCACTACAAAGATAGGACTCATAGTGACCCTCCTGTTTTCAGCCTCCCAAGTACTGGGATTACAAGTTTATGCCACCATGCCCAGTCTCACCATCTCAGTGCACCCTGGAGGCAGGGCTGGCATGGCATGTGGGAGACTGAACCCCAGTCCCTGCATCTGTCTAAAAAGGTGCTTTAGTCCACTGAGCTATTTGGCCAACCCCTTGGTCGATTTGTTGATGGTGATTCTTTCTGGGGTGAGATTAGAGTCTCAGTGTGGTTTTAATTCAGATTTCTCAAATGACCAGTGATGTACATTTTTTCATATATTGATTTGCTAGTTCTGTCTCTTCATCTGAGAAGTCTCTATTCATCTCAGATGTGTGTTATTGGATTTAGCTGTTGAATTTGGGAAACCTGATTTGTTTCAGTTGTTTATATGTTCTAGATAAATGTCTTTTATCTGAAGGACAGTTGGCTAAAATTTTTTTTTATAATCTGTGGATTTTCTCTTAACTCTGTTGGTGATTTCTTTTGATGTGCAAGAACTTTTTAGTAAGATGAGATTTCACTTTTTCATTCTTTGAAGTACTTCCCATGAAGTTTTTTTTTTTTTTTCATGAATTCTCTGTCTACCCCTGTCTTCAAAAATTCTACCTAATTTCTCTTACAGTAGTTTTGGTGTTTCTGTTTTAATATCTAGATCTTTGATCCATTTTAAGTTTAGTTTAGCGTGTGGTGGTAGACATGGGTCTAGTCTTTGACATGTGGAAAGCTCATTTTACCATCACCATTTATTAAAGATACTCTTCAAGTGGACATGTTTGACACCTTCATCAAAAATAAGTGACTGAGTGTGTTTGTAGTTGTGTCTGCCTCTTCTAATCTGCTCCTCAGGTCTGGTTTCTTGACAGAAGTATGTTGATTTCATTAAAATAGCTTGGTAATATTTCAAGTCAGGGATTCTGCCTTGCCTTTGTTGTCCAGGATTATCTTTGTTATTTTATGTGTCTTTTGCATTTTAGGAAAGCTTCTGTAGATCTGTTAGGTATGCTAATGGTATTTTGGTTGGGATTGTATTTAATCTGTATAACTGCTGGGAATTTAGTTATTTTCATGTTCTTCCTATTCATGAGCAAGGGATATTTTTCTATTTTCTGATATCCTCTACAATATCCTTTTTCTGAGTACCCTAATTTTCAATACATAGATCATTTACTTCATTTTTTGGATTGATTCCTAAGTATTTTTGATGCTATTGTGAAAAGCATTATTTCCCTAGGGTTTCTTGCAGTAAGTTTGTTGTTTACGTAGAGGAATGCTGTTCTTTTAGGAGCACTGGTTTTGTTTGTTGAGATAGGGAGAGTTACTTCCCTTTTAATTTCATTATAGAGTTTGAGTAGTATTGACATTTATTTTCTAAATTTCTTATAACATTCAACCATGAATCCATCAGGACTTAGGCTTCTCTTTGTTGATAAGTTTTTAATCATCATTTTAATCATTTATTTCATTAAATGATGTTGTCTTATTCAGGATTTTTATATTCTTGATTCAGCTTTAGTAATTTGTGTTTCTAGGAATCTTTCCATTTCTTCTGTTTTCTATCCTATGAAAGTAAAGATTTTCAAAGTAAATATTGATAATCTTCTGAATTTCCATATGATCTGTATTGATTTTATCATTTTCATTTCTTCTTGCAGGAATTTGAGTTTTCTCTCCTTTTTAAAATAAGATTGACCAAGCGTTTAATCAGTTTTGTTTATTTTTTCAAAGAACCAACTTTTGAATTCACTAGTGCATTATATTAAGAGATTAAGAGTAATCTCAATTGCACTAATAATACCTCGTAATGGTCTATTGAGTCCATTTGTTCACAAGATTGGATCTGTTGTGTTATATTTTTGCTGTTTTTTCATCTATTTGATCTACCTGTATATGACAATGGGGTTGTTAAATTCACCTGTTGCCAGTGTGTTATTGCTTATTTGATCTTTCATGTCTAATAATATTTGTCTTTTGTAATTGGATCTTTCTATACTTGGTGCCTATATATTTGTGATTATTAACACTTCTTGGATTTTTCCCTAACAAGTGCATAGTGGCCTTCTTTATCTTTTTTGATCGTTTTTTGTTTTTTTGAAGTTCACATTGTCTGCAAAGAGTGTAGCTACCCCTACTTTTTTTTTCTGTGTACCTGTTGCATAGAGTATTGTTTTCCATCCTTTGCCTTTCAGTCTATGAGTATTTTAAATTTATGTATGTATGTATGTATGTATGTATGTATGTATGTGTTTGGCGCAGGATCTTGATATGCATCTTGGACTTGTAGCGATCCTTTTATCTCAGCCTCCTCAGCACTGGGATTATAGTTCTGAACTACCATACCTGGTTTTGGTTCCTGGCCCAGCTTCTGGGGCTGGCATGGTATGTGGTACCAGGGATCAATCCTGGGTCCTTGTGCTTGCCAGGCAGATGCTTAGACTGCTGAGCTATCTGCCAAGCCTCTATTAATTATTTTTTAGTTAAATGTGTTTCTTGTATTCAGCCCATTGTTGGATGTTGTGTATTGATCAGTTCTTCCAATTCGTTTCTTTTGATTGGTGAATTGAGACCATTTACATTATAACTGATATATGTTGGCTTATCTTGGTCATGTTATTTTCCAGCTACTTATTTCCTACTTTCTCCTCTGTTTAATTGCTTTTGTTGCCTGGTTAATTTTTTCTTTTGTTGTTATGGGAGTTATGGTAATTTTTATCTCTGGTGAGTATCTTTCAGTACTCTTTGTAAGTTTGGTTTCATGCTCATGCATTTCTTCAGTTGTTCTTTGTCATAGAATTATTTTATTTTTCTATGAATTTTTAAAGATAGTTTTGCAGGGTATATCAATCTGAGTTAGAAGATTTTGTTTGTTTGTTTGTTTGTTTGTTTTTCTTTTTGTTTTTAGTACTGGGAATTGAACTCAAGCCCTTAGGCTTTCCAGGAAGGTACTATACCATGGAGCTATCTCCCCAACCCTGAAAGTTGTTTTCAGACTTTCTTTCAGAACTTCCAGGTTCATCTTGACTCAAGAACTTATGTTGAGAAGTTGGCCATGACTCTAATGATCTCTCCCTTGTAGGTGATGTATTTTTTTCTAACAGCTTTTAATAGACTGTTTTTGTACTGAATTTATGGATTTTGATTATTATATATGTGTGTGTAGATTTATTTTGGCCACTGATGTTTGGAGTTCCATTTCCTCACTTATATATGTTAGATTCTGTTCCCATGTTTGGAAAATTTTCTGCTATTAACTTGTGCAACTAGTCTTTTTAGTCTTTTGTGTTGACTCCCGCTATTCAATCTTATATTGTTTTTCTTTGAATCATCTTGCTGCTCTTCATTTGTTCTTTCCTGATTCCATGTTATTTGCATGAGATCTTCCCTTTTATAATTACTAGTCATACTCCTGTCTTCAAGATCTGAAAGTCTTATCTTCAAGTTTTTTTGAAGCAAGTTTGACAGCTTTCAGTGAAATTTTTAATTTACTGAATGTCTCTTTGAATCTGTTTCTTAGATACTATTTTTTCCCGTATTGTTCATGAACGTTTGTGTCATTTTCCTATGCTCCTCTATTTTTCATCTATGTCTCTAGATGTCTGACCAATTCTTTCATTGTGGTTGTCATTTTTTCTTTATCTGAGAGATTATTTCTGACCTTGTTTCTCTATAGCTTCCTAGAGTTGTTTCTTTATTTCAATTGTTATCATTTCAGAGATTTCAGTTGTCTGTATTCTAACATTTTATACATTTATGTTTCCTGAACTTGTCCTGGATGGACTGATTGTCTGAGATTGCATTTTGCTCATTCATCTTGAGATTTAATGTTTAAAAATATTATGTTGTTTTCTGTGATGATATTGTTAGGTAGCTATATCACTGATATCAAGAGCTCTCTTGTTCAGGGATGTCTTCTATGTGAAGGAGATTCTTGGTTTGTGTCTCCCCCAAGATCCTACCTTCCTAGTTAATTGAGAATATGATATTTATATCTATTTGGCTCAGTTCCTAGTCTTTTGGTATAGAGCTATGGTGCTGTTATTATCCCAGAGCTTCCCACTATTGTAACAAAAGGGAAAACAATCATTTATAACAAATATTAAATCCTTGCTACAATAGTACAATTAGCAGTAAAGATATCATGAAGCACAATTTAGGCACTGCAAACTATGGTAACCATTGATTTTTTTTTTCTTTTTTTTTGGTCTTTTTTGAGACAGGGTCTCGCTATGCAATTGAGGCTGGTCTTGAGCTCACTTTTGTAGCCCAGGCTGGTCTTGAACTCTCACCAATCCTCCTGCCTCAGCCTCCTGAGTGCTGGGATTGCAGGCATGAGCCACCATGCCTGGCACTAAAGAAATTTTTTTCTTGTTTCAGAACTTTTGTTTGTTTATTTATTTATTTTCGTGGCTGGCTCAGCCTGCCATGAGGGCAGGGCTGGAGCAGCATGTGGTGCCGGGGATCAAACCGCGATCCCTGCAGCCACCTAAGCTTTCCTAAGCAGGCGCTTTAGACCACTGAGCCATCCTGCCGGGCCCAAGTAACCATTGATTTTATAGTTCAGACCATAGGAACAAACTTTAACCCTAAATTTTATTTTTCAAGAACACTTACATATATATTTTAATAAAATTAGCTTTACAAGTAACTTCAGCTCTTTCATAAGGAAACACTGCTTTTCAAATTACATTATTAGTTACATAACAGAATGAATCATAAATTGAGAGTTAATATGCAAAGTGTTTCCCCTTGATGAAGTGGATTTAACCTGTGGTAGGGAAATTTATTTATTTATTCATTTATTTAGACATTAACTTTTTACCATTACAATCCATTTAATTGCACTGCAATTAATCTGTCCTTCATGTGCCATTGTAAAAATAAATGTGTTCTAACTGTCTACCATCTATTTCTTTTTTTTTTTCTTTTGAATAGGTTGAAAAATACAAAGATAACAACTAAGAGAAAGTTTCCATGTCAGTAAAGAATTACTAAGAATAAAACATGACAAATACTTGAATGGCAAATATATGACTAGAACTTCTAACAGTTTGGGGATAGGATATCGCACAAAGTTTTAGTATCTTGGACACAGACAGTGTCCATGATGCTTACGGGTGGGCCAGGTATTACTTGTGAGACTGAGCTACTGCTATTTCCTTGATATCCACCCTGTAGACTCAGACAGAATCATGACCCATAGGGTGCAGGAGAAGTCCATTTGTAAAATATGCTGATGGACATATTCTGCTTCTGTATACAAAAGAATAGTTGAAAGACTGCTTTTGCATATATCTTTTTCTCCTGTGTTTAATTGTTTTCCCCACTTGTTGAGTTCCTTCTGCTTTTCTTCATGGAGTTGTGGTCATCTTGATATCTCTCTAGAATGTCTTTTAGTAAACTGTGCAAAATTAGCTTTGTCATAATGAGATTTTTTTTTTTTTTTTTTTTACATTCTTTATTCTTTGTCCTGGAAGTATTTCACTTCTCCACTGAACTTGAAAGACAGTTTTGTAGGGTACAGCAGTCTGGGCTGGAATTTGTTTTCTTGCAAGACTTTTATTACTTTGCTCCATGCTCTTCTTGATTTCATGGTTTATAAAGAGAAATCTACCATCATTCTGATTTTTAAAAAATGTGTTCTGTTTCTTTTCTATAGCAGCTTTTAGTATACTGTTCCTGTGCTGAATTTCTGGGATTGTGATTATTGTATGTCTGGGGGCGGTTTTAATTGGGTTGATGTTATTTGGAGTTCTATATGCTTCAGTTATCTGAATGTCATATTTGGGAAGTTTTTTGCTATTATTTGTGCCCCTATTCTTTTTATATCTTTTCTATTGACTTTCTTTCTCATTGATGACTATTAGTCTTACATTGTTCATCTTGGCATTGTCTTAAAAATATTGAATTATTTTTTCTCCATCATAGCTATTTTTTAAGAGATCTTTTCATGAGTTTTCAGTAGCTGCAATGGTGTCTTTAAGGTCTGAAAATCTATTTTCACTTTAATTGAAATGATTTTTCCAGCTTGTGATTGAGGTTTTAAGTTCCTATATAGCATTTTGAATCTGTTTCATGCTTCTATTACTTTCCTATATTGCTTATTCACTGATGCCATCATTTTTCTATTCTCTGTTTTCTTTAATCAGTGTCTTTAGAAGCATTTAGTATTTCTTTTATTGTAGGTATTATTTCTTTTTTTACTTCAGAAATTATTCCATTCTTTGGTATTGTATTTTTTATTATTTTTATTACTTTTAATAACAAATAACAATATGATAGATTCAAAACATGTTATTAGTACATTTGCAATAATTGACATATTACATATTGTTATCCTCATAATAGTTATACAGAACACAGGGTGTGGACATGATAAATTGCCTAATTTTTTTTATTTATTTTTTTCTTGTTTCCGAACCTTTGTTTGTTTATTTACTCATTTTTATGGCCGGCTCAGCCTGCCCCAAGGGCAGGGCTGGCGCAGCATGTGGTGCCGGGGATCGAACCGAGGTCCCTGAAGCCACCCAAGCTTTCCCAAGCAGGCGCTTTAGACCACTGAGCCATCCCGCTGGGCCCTAAATTGCCTAATTGATATTGGTGAGACAAGAAAAAAATATCTTCTGTTTGAACTGAGAGGAAGTAGTTGTATACATAGTCCAATGTTCGATAATTCCATTGGGTTACCAGTGAAACTGGCAATGTTGGAGGCTGTTGACTTAAGCCTCTTACAGCTCGCCATACTAATCTAGCTCTGCGTTTTATGCTTCATAATTAAGCTTTTCTGCTGGGTGAGCAAGGGCAAGTTAAAGCAAGACCTGTATAACAAAACATTCATCTTTTGTATCTTCCAAGGTCAAATCCCCTCAGGACTAACTTTGGAACCATGTACAGTGCCTTGTAGAACTGTTCTCAGTGTCAGCCATTGGGATGAGCCACGGCCATTGCTTGTCTTTCTGAATATCAAACATCTTAGACTTAGCTTGAAATTGGTATTTTCCTTCCATCATTCATATTCTAATAAATCGCTATGGAATGTGATAAAAGCAGTTACACATTTTTACACAAACATTTAGAAATCTAAAGATGTACAAAATTGTAGCCTGTTACACCTATGGCATTTTGCCCAGTTTCTTACTCTCAATACCCATTTTTGTTAACCAACAATTTACTTGAGAGAGAGCGTATAGCAGTAGCTAAGTTTACATTAGTAGCAGTACACATTTAAAAGACCAGAACAGCAGGCATTTCAAGCATAGTTTTAGTGTTGCACGTTGCTATCATCAATGTGAAAAATATTTTGAAGGTTCTTAGGAACAATATCTGATTCATCCTGTGTACATAAGTGCATGGTTTGGCTCCTACTATGCTTCCTCTCTTTTCTGCTTCCAGTCACTTCGTTGTTTAATCCATAACATATTCAGCTGTGCTATGCCCTTCAATTTTTTTTTTCTTCTTTAGAGTTCTTACACTAGGGAGACTATATGATATTTTCACATGTAGGTCTGGTTGATTTCACTTACGAGTATGTGTTCAATATACATCCATTTATATATGAAGTCTTCTAGTTCATCCTTTATAGCTGAGTAATATTCCATTGTATGAAAATAGCACATCTTTTTCAACCATTTTTGAAATGATGAGCATTTTGGTTGTTTCCAAGATTTAGCTATTACAAATTGGGCTGCTATAAATATAGATGCACAGATACCACTATGGTATGTTTTCAGTTCTTCTGGAAAAATTACCAGTAGGGGGATAGCTGGATTGAATGGGATTTCCAATTCTAGTTTTCTAAGGATCCTCCACACCATGTTCCATAATGGTTGCACCAGTCTGCATTCCCACCAGCAGTGGAGAAGGGTTCCTCTTTCTCCACAGCCTCTCCAACATTAGTTGCTGGTTGGTTTCTTTATGATAGCCATTCTTTCTGGAATGAAATAGTATCTAAGTGTTGTTTGATTTGCGTTTTGCAGATGGCTAGCAATGTGGAGCATTTCTTCATGTACTTATAGGCTTGCTGAATTTCTTTCTCTGAGAAATGTGTGTTCATCTCAGATGCCCATTTGTGGATTGGATCTTTGAATTTTGGGACCCTAATGGTTTTTAGTTCTTTATAGATTCTAGAGAGAAGACCCTTGTCTGAATGTTTATTAGTTAAAATCTTTTTGAAATTTGTGAGTTGTCTTTTCACTGTTGGTAATTTCTTTTGATGTGCAAAAACTTCTTAGCCAGAGGAGGTCCCATTTGTTGATGCTTTCAAGTGTTAAATGTGCATTTCGATTTCTGTCCATGAACTTTTTGCCTACCCTGATGTCTTAAAGATTTTCTCCCACTTTTTCTTACAGGAGATTTAATGTTTCTCTTTTCATATTTAGATATTTAATCCATTTTTACTTTAGCTTAGTGCATGATGATAGACTTGGGTCAAGTTTTAGTTTTTGGCATGTAGAGAGCCAATTTTTCCAGCACCATTTGTTAAAGAGGCTGTCTTTCTTCCAGTACACATGTTTGGCCCCTTTGTCAAAAATAAGGTGGCTGAGTGTGTTTGTATTTGCTTCTGCATCCTCTAGTCTATTTCATTGATCTTCAGGTCTATTCTTTTGCCAGTACCATGCTGATTTTATTATTGTAGCTTTGTAGTATAACTTTAAGTCAAGAATTGTAATGCTTCCTGCCCTACATTTGTTGCCTAGAATTGTCTTTGCAATTCCAGGTCTTTTCTGGTTCCAAATAAATTTTAGGAATGATTTCTCTAGTTCTGTGAGGTATGTTGATGGTATTTTGATAGGAATTGCATTAAATCTGTATAACAGTGCAGGGAGTATGGCCATCTTCCCAATGTTGGTTCTGCCTATCCAGGAGCAAGGAATATCTTTCCATTTTCTGAAATCTTCTAGGATCTCTTTTTTCACAGTACTGTCGTTTTCATTGAAAATGTCTTTTACTTCTTTAGTTAGGGTAATTCCTAAGTATTTCATTTTCTTTGGTGCTATCATAAAAGGTACTGTTTCTCTAATTTCTGTCTCAGTGTGTTTGTTATCTGTGTAGAGGAAAGCTATTGACTTTTGTGTATTGACTTTGTAACTGCTATGCTACTGAATTTGTGTATTAATTCTAGTAGTTGCTTGGTGGAGTGTCTTGCATCTTCCATGTATATTATCATGTCATCTGCAAATAGTGATAGTTTTACTTCTTCTCTACCTATTCTTATTCTTTTTATTTCTCTTTCTTGTCTAATGGATGTAGCTAATGATTCCAGAACTATATTCAATAGGAATGGTGATAAAGGACATCCTAGTCTTGTGCCAGATTTGAGAGTAAAATGCCATAGATGGCTTTTATCAGGTTGAGGTAGAGGCCCTCTATTCCAATTTTCTGAAGGACTTTGAACAAGAATGAGTGTTGACTTTGTCAAAGGCCTCTTCTATATCAATTGAGACGTTCATATGATTTTTGGTTTTGACTCTATTGATATAGTGTATCATATTTATACATTTGTGTATATTGAACCATCCTTGCATCTCTGGAATGAATCCTTTCTGGTCAAGGTGTATAATCTTCTTGATGATATGTTGTATTCTAGTGGTGAGGATTTTATTGAGGATTTTTGCATCTATGTTCACGAGAGAAATTGACTGGTAGTTTTCTGTTTTAGTTTCATCTCTCTCTGGTTTTATTATCAATGTAGTACTTGCCTCTAGGAATGATTTTGGAAGCATTGCTTCCTTTTAGATTTTATTGAAGTTTAAGGAGTATTGGGATTATGTCTTCTATAAATTTCTTGTAGAATTCAGTGGTGAATCCATGGCTTTTTTTGGGTTATTGAGATTTCTTTTATCTTCTTGATTCAGTTTGAGTAATTTGTACTTTTCTAGACATTTGTCCATTTCATCTGTGTCATCAATTCTGTAAGAGTAAAGATTCTCAAAATAGCTATTTATGATCCTCTGAATCTCTGCTGGGTCTGTAGTAATTTCACCCTTTTCATTCCTTACTACTTGAATTTGAGTCATTTCCTCTTTTTGATGAGGTTAGGTAGGGGCTTATCAATTTTATTTAATCTTTTAAAGAACCAACCTTTTGATTCACTAATTCTTTGTATTGTTTTGTTTGTCTCAATTGAATTAATTTCTGCTCTAATCTTTATAATTTCCTCCCGTGTGGACTTTGGATTTTGTTTGTGCTTCTATTTCTAGTCGATTAATATGCCCCATGAGAGTATTTATTTGTTCCCGTTCTGTTTTCTTAGCGTGCGAGTTCAAAGCCATAAATTTCCCTCTGAGAACTGCTTTCCTTGCATCCGATAAATTCTGGCAAGTTGTGTTTGAATTTTTATTAAATTCTAGATATTGTTTAATTTAATCTGTGACCCACTGGTTGTTGAGAAGGGTGTTGTTTAATTTCCATGTATTTCTGGAGTTCTTGTGGTTTTTTTTGGTCATTTATTTCTAGTTTCATTGCACTGTGCCCAGATAGTATGCATGGGATAATTTCCGTTTTTTTACATATACTTAAGCATGACCTATGTACTAATATGTGGTCTCTTTTAGAAAATGTTCCATGTGCAGCAGAAAAAAAAATGTATATTCTTAAATGTTTGGGTGGAAAACTGTGTATGTCCACTAATTCCACTTGTTTCAATTTCTGGTTCAGTTCTGCTACTTCTTTGCTAATTGTTTGTCTGCTTGACCTATCTTTCGGATAAGGGGGTATTAAGGTCTCCTGTTAAGATTGTGGTATTGGATATGAGATTTTTTTATGTCCATTAAGGTTTGTCTTATATAACTTTGTGCTCCCTTGTTGGGCGCAAAATTGGTATTTACGAGTGTTACCTCTTTGTCTTGATTTTTTCCCTTAACCATATGTAGTGTGTTTTTTATTTCGTTTAACCAAACTTGGTTTGAAGTTTAGAGTGTCTGCAAACAAGATTGCTACCCCTGCTTTTTTTCTGAGTTACTGGAGCATGTGGCATTGTTTTCTACGCTTTAACTTTTAGCCCATAAGTTTCTTTATGAGTTAAGTGCATTTCTTGTATACAGCAAATTGTTGGATTTGCTTCCTTATCCACTCTGCCAGTCTATTTCTTTTAATTGGGGAATTGAGTCTATTTGCATTGATGGTTATAATTGAAATGTAATGACTTATGATTGACGTGACTTTTACTTACTACTGGTTACCCTTTTTCTCCTGTATTTAAGTGAATACCGTATTTGGTGGGATCTTTCAGTTCTCATTTCCTGAGTTTGAGTTGTTTTGGCCCCTCTGTAAAATATTTTTTAGTATAATCTGTAGGGTTGGCTTTAACATCATGAAATTCTTTAGTTGTTCCTTGTCATGGAAATATTTTACTTTTCCCTTGTACTTGAAAGAGAGTTTTGTGGGGTATAGCAGTCTGGGCTGAAACTTGTTTTCATGGAGGACTTGAAGCACTCTGCTCCATGCTCTTCTTGACTTCATGGCTTGTGAAGAGAAATCTGCCGTTATTTTGATGGGTTTTGCTTTAAATGTGTTCTGTTTCTTTTCTCTTACAGCTTTTAATATATTATTCTGCCAAATTTCTGGAATCTTTACTATTATCTGTCTGGTTGTGTTTTAGTCGGGTTAATGTTATTTGGGGTTCTTTATGCTTTATTTCTGTATGTCGGGTTGTTTTATTTGTATTTGGGAAGTTTTCTGCTATTTCTTCTGCCCATATTCTTTTTATATTATTTGTGTTGACTCCTTTCTCACTGATTCCTATTAATCTCACGTTGTTCATTTTTGCATCATCTTGCAGATATTGAATTATTTTTTCCTGCATCCTGTTTGTTTTTAAGAGATCCTTCCTTACCTTTTCATTAGCTGTGACTGTGTCTTCAAGATCTAAGACTCTATCTTCACTTTCGTTCATACAGTTTTGTCAGGTTGTGAATGAGATTTTATTTTCTTGTATATCTCTTTGAAACTGTTTCATGTGATCTCTTTCTTTCCTATATTGCTCAATCAGGGAATCCATCATTTTTCTATTGTCCTCTAATTTTTTTTTAATCAATGTCTTCTTTAGTAGTACTGAAGTCTCTCATTTTAGTTATCCTTTCTCTCTCTAGTTCAGAGATTATTTCTCCTCTGTTCTCCTCTCTGCCTTTCTGTAATTGTTCCCCTACTTTAGATGCTATTAATTTAGAGATGTACTTTTTTTTTAGCTTCAGAGGTGATTTCTGCTCTGGTTTCCTCTATACATGTCTGCAGTTGTTTTTCCACTTCAGAGTCTATTAATTCATGCATTTCTTTTTTTACTTCACATGTTGTCTCTGATCTGAGTTGCTCTATACATTTATCCACTTGTCTTTCTATCTCGGATGCTACCGATTCAGAGATTTTTGTCTACATGATTCTCATTTCCTTCCATGGTAGTGTCTCCTGTATTTGTTTTGGGTGGGCACAGGACCTGAGATTGGATCTTGCTCCTTGTCTTTATCTTTTCTTTATAGCAGTGTTCTATGCACTTTGGTGAACTTACAAAGTTAGCGCTTGTTGAAATTTCGGTCTGGATCCACCAATCTTGTTCCCCTCCAGACATGCCTGGCTGCAAGTTGGAGCTCAGGAGGCATGGGTCGGGATGGTGGTAGGCTGTGTTAGGAAGGTGGGTGTCCACGTGGGGACTGTGGGTGTAATCAGGGTTCAGGCAGTTGTTGACTTGGAGGCTGAATGCGGGCTGAGAGAATTCTTACCTGGCGAATGTGAGCCCTGGTCACAAAAGTGGGTGGAATTGGAGCTCATGTGGTTGATGAGTCAGGGAATGGAGTGGGGTGAGTCCACTGGGCGGCCCAGTCAGGATGGCGGGAAGGGTCCCGGCTGGAGTTTGGGAATAGGGCACAGGTCTGGGCAGAGTTGGGAGATTTTGAGTCAAGTCCGGGGCTTGGAGCTTGGTCCGGGCACTGCACCGTCAGTGGAAATGGTGCCCAGGTCCAGAATGGCGGGTCAGGTCCGGTGGCAAGGAAAGGCATTTCTCATACTGGGGTCCTATTCTGGCACCAAATGTAGTGATACGTTGGTCTTACGGTGAATGGTTCTACCCCAGGGCGACACAGGGGTCGGAATGAGAAAGATGGACAAAATGAAAAGCCGGGCTAGGTGGTCACCAGTCTGCCTGATGGGCAAGATTTCAGAAATTATTTCTGATATGATTTCCTTTATACTTTTCTGCAGTTGTTTCTTTACTTCGGATGCTATTATGTCAGAGATTTTAGGTGTGTAATTTCCAATTTCTTCTGTGCTATTCTCTCCTGTATTTGTTCTGGGTGGGCTCAGGGCCTGAGTATGCTTTTTGCTCCTTCTCTTTGTCATTTTGTATAGCCCTGCCCTCTGATCTGTGATGTAGAGCTTTGGTAGAGTTCTTACCTTAGCACCAGATCTGGATCTACCAAGTTGAAAGTCATCCAGGTGGGTGTGGCTGCTCAGCTCCACTTCTTGCTGCAGCCCATGGAGCTGAGCCTGCTCTGCCACTCTGGCAAGATGTTCTTCTCCTGAATCAGATGGATGGGTCTTGTCTCTAGTCTCTTTGCAGAAAGTTCTGTGTCAGTTTTCCACACTGGACCCGTCTGATGGGTGAAGTTCCATTCACATGCTGGGCTTTGTTCCTGGGTCGAATGAATTTCCAAAAGGCCCCAGGGTGTCTCACTCATATGCCAGGCCTGTTTGCTGGGTGGAATGAATTTCTGCTGAACCCAGGGAGGTCTACTTCACATGCCAGGCTTTATTCCTGGGTAATGAGTTTCCAGCAGGCCCAGGGTGGTCTACCCTCACACACCAGGCCTGGTTGCTGGGTAATCTGGTGGGAAAATTTAGGGAGGATGTTATGTAAGGTAAAGATAATCAGAAAGGAAATAGGAACAAGGCTGGAGGACAAAGGATAGTCATACTGAGTTTGTGAAATTGGAGAAAGGGGTAGAAAAGAAAAAATGAAGGAATATTTGAAGGATCATCTGAACTTCATCTCTGAGTTTGGAGTGATAGAACTAGAATAAGAAAGAGAAAAATAAGAAAGATTCAAGAGAAAAGAAGCAAGAATAAAGATTTAAAAATAAAAATAATATAAAATAAAATTACATTTTTAAAAAGTAAGAAAAGTGTGGTCCCACCCACATTTGTTTGTTTGTTTGTTTGTTTGTTTGTTTTGTTCTATGTGTCTTTGTCCATAAGCACAAGGCTGGTCCATCTAATTTATCAACTGTTGGCTTGCATTTTAGACTTTTCTATTTTGCTAGGCCTAACTGTTGATCCTGTGTGTGTTAGTCTGGGTCCTACTGTTTGGATGTCATTTTTCCAGGGGCTGGGTCACATACTGTGGGATGCACTGGCTGAGCTGTTTATCAGGGCTTGAGTGCTTCCCACACTGACTGCTGATCCCATGGTGTAAGGCACCTGAGTTTCTCTGGTGCAGCAGCTTGAAGAATCCTTGGTGCTTCTAGCCTACATTTTTTAATGAGTCCTCAAATTGAATCAAATGTATTACTCAGTACTCTCATTTGTATTTCTCTTGCTTTTCTCTTTATTGTGAATTGCTTTGTGCTACTTTTCTATTGATTCAGGTTTATTTTACTTTACTATGCTTTCCAGGGATGTTGCTTATTGTCATACTCTAAATATTTTGATTCATTTGTGGCCTTAATTACTGTAACTACCATTGGTTACTAATGTTTTAAAATCTACATATTGCTTTACCTTCCTTAGATCTATAGAACACCATCTTCCCACAGAATCATTTCTGTTTACTTTTGAATTAATAGTCTTTTGATCTGCAACACTTCTATAGGATGTGCTATGCACTGATTCATCAGAGAACTAATAAGTAACTGGAAACCTGAGCTCGTTTGTAGATGGATAATAGGTAGATAGAGATAGATGCACATTGCAACTGATCGAATATCTGTATTCTTTTGTTTTAAAAGTTGAGATTTTTTTATTGAAAAATTACACAATTTTTAAAGATCTATTTTCATTTTAAGTCTTCAAGAATAGGGAGTTGGGTCTTTCTCTGGTTTTGGTATCAGGGTAATACTTGCCTCCTCAAAACTGAGTTAGGAAGAATTGATTCCCTTTCAATTTCATTGAAATGTGTGAGGAGTGCTGGTGTTAATCTTCTCTAAATTTCTTGTAGAATTCAGCAGTGAATCCAACAGAACCTGGACTTTTCTTTGTTGGTAAGGTTTTAATTATGTTTTCAATTTCATAACTGATATTTGGTTATTCAATTTTTATGCCCTCTTGATTTAGCTTCAGTAATTCATATGCATCTAGGAATCTGTTCATTTCTTCTGTGTTTTCCATCCTATGCTACTAAAGATTTTTCAAAGTAAAGATTTATGATCTTCTGAATTTTCATAGGATCTATAGTAATTTCACCATTTTAATTCTTTATTGCATGAATCTGAGTTTTTCCTTTTCTCTTCTCTTCTTTTCTTTTTTCTTTTTTCTTTTTTTTTTTTTTTTTTTTTTTTTTTTTTTTTTTTTTTTTTTTTTTTTTTTTTTTTTTTTTTTTTTTTTTTTTTTTTTTTTTTTTTTTTTTTTTTTTTTTTTTTTTTTTTTTTTTTTTTTTTTTTTTTTTTTTTTTAATAAGTTTGGCTTGGGAATTGTCAATTTTATTCATTCCTCCAAAGAATCAATTCTTGGATTTTTTTTTTTTTAACTATGCTCTTTATAATTTCTTCCCTTTTTTTGGGATTTGTGCTTAACTTGTTCTCTTTTTCTAGAAGCTTGAGGTGCAGCATTAGGTTACTTATTTGTCTTTCTGTTTTGCTAATGTGAGCACTCAAAGCTCTGAATTTTCCTCTGAGGACTGCTTTCATTGTGTATCACAGATTCTGGTAAGTTGTACTTGTATGTTTACTTGATTGTAGATATTGTTTAATTTTTTCTTTAATTTCATATGACTCATTGATTGTTCAGGAGGATATTATTCAATTTTCATATGTTTTTGCAGTTTTGTGGTTTCTTTTGTCATTATTTCATTACACTATGATTAATTAATATGCATAGGATAATTTAGATTGCTTGAATTTGCATATGTATGTTCTATGGGCTAGTATATCATCTATTTTAGAGACCATCTTATGTGCAGGTGAGAAGAATGTGGTATTGAACAGTTAGTAAATGTCTACTATTTATTCATGGATTTGGTTCAGTTATGTTATGTCTGTGGTGATTTTTTATGTAGTTGTTTTATCTCTTTATGACAATTGGATGTTAAAGTCCCTGTTTGCATTATTATATTGCTTATTCATGTCTATTAATATTTGTTTTACATAATTACATTTTTCCATATTTGGTGTCTATATATTTATGATTGTTAACTCTTCCTCTTGAATTTTTTCCCTAACAAGTATGTTGTGATTTTCTTTATCTGTTTTGATCATTTTTGGTTTCAAATTCATATTGTTTTTAAACAGAATACATACCCCTGCTTTTTTTGTGGGTTTCTGTTACACAGCAAATCATCAAGAGGATTAATACCATGAGCAAGGGGGATTCATCCCAGGGATGCAGGAATGATTCTACATGTGGAAATCAGTAAATGCAAGGCACCATATCAACAGAGCCAAGATGAAAACCATGCAGTCATCTCAATAGTTGAGAAAAAGCCTTTGAACAACTCCAACACTAATTCATGACAAAAACTTCACAGAAAATTGGAATATATGGTGTTAGCTTAATCTGACAAAGGCCCTCTATGATGAATCAACAACCAATATCATACTCAATGGAGAAAAGCAGAAAGCTTTCACTCTAAAATCAGGAACATGACAAGCATGTCCATTATCACCATTTCTATTCAGCATACTTCTGGGAAAATTAGCCAGAGCAATTGGACAATGGAGAGAAATAAAAGGAATAATAATAGGAAAGGAAGATGTTAAATTGTTATTATTTACAGATAACAGGATACTCTACTTAGAGGACACCAAAAACTCCACCATAAGACTTGTGACATTAATAAGCATGCTCAGTAGCATAGCTGAATATAAAGCCAATTCTTAAAAATCAATAGTATTCCTGTACATCAAAAACAAACTCTTTGAGAGGGAAACTGGGGAATCCACACCTTTCACATTAGGAGCCTAATAATAATAATAATAATAATAATAATAATAATAATAATAATGATGATGATGATGATGATGAAATACTTAGGAATTAATCCAATACAGGAAGTAAAATATCTATACATTAAAATTAAAATATTCCCCAAAAAGAGATCAAAGAAGATTCCAGAAAATTGAAAGACATCCCTTCATTATGGATAGGAAGAATGAACATTGTGCAAATAACTATACTTCTAAAACTGTAATATAGATTTAATGTAATGCCTTTCAAAGAACCATTAAAATTCCTCACATACACAGAGAAAATATTTCTAAAATTCAATTGGAATCAGAAGAGACTAGGTAGTCTGGGGCAACAAAGGCAAGGCAGGAGATATCACAGTCCTTGACTTGAAGTTATATTGCAAAGCTACTGTGATAAAATCAACATGCTTCTGGCAAGAAACCAGACTTGAGGGGCAGTGGAACAGATTAGAAGAGGCAGGCACAGCTACAAACACAGTCAGTCACTTTATCTTTGACAAAGGGGCCAAACATGTTCACTTGAAGAAAGATAGCATCTTTAATAAGTGGAAATGGTAAAACTGGCTTCCACATGTCTAAGACTAGACCCACATCTACCACCATGCACTAAACTAAACTCAAATGGATCAAGGATCTAAATATTAAAACAGAAACACCAAAACTACTATAAGAGAAATTAGGTAGAATTCTTGAAGATAGGGGTCGACAGAGAATTCATTATCAAAAACCAAACTGCATGGGAAGTACTTTAAAGATTCAACAAGTGGAATCTCATCTTATTAAAAAGCTCTTGCACATCAAAAGAAATCAACAATGTTAAAAGAAGACATTTAGATTGGGAAAAAAATTTAGTTGGCTGTTCCTCAGACAAAAGATTTCTATCTAGAGCATACAAAGATTTTTAAAATATCAGGCCCCCCAAATTCAAAGACCAAATTCAATAATGCACATTTGTGATAAATCTCCACTTCTCAGATGAAGAAATACAAATATCAAATAAATATATTAAAAAATGTTTATATTCAACATTATTGATCATACAAGAAATGCAAATTAAAACAACACTAAAATTCTATCTTACCCCAGAATGAATGACTATCATCAAAAAATCAGCAAATAACAAATGCTGGGGTTAGGGAGATAGCTCCATGGGACAACTGCCTACCTGGCAAGTGCAACATCATAAGTTTGAACTCTGGTCCCACACACACACACACAAATCCTCATTTAAATAAATAAATAAATAAAATAAATGTTGGCAAGTCTGTGGGGAAAACGGAATCCTTTGGCACTTTTGGTGAGAACGTAGACTGGTACATCTACTCTGGAATTAAGTGTAGTGATTCCTCAACAAACTGGAGTTTGAGGTTCTATTGGACCCAACTATTACCCTTTTGGGTATTTTCCCAGAAGAACTGACATCCTACTACAGCAATATATATACAACCATGTTTAGCAGCAAAATTTGTGACAGCTAAATCTTGGAAAGAAGCCAAATGGTCATCAATTGAGGAAAGTATAAAAAAGTTATATATACTACAATGGAGTGCTACTCAGCTACAAAGAAATATAAACTCGAGGCTTTTATAAGCAAATGGATACAACTAGAGACCATACTCATAAGTGAAACAAATAAATCAGACTTGCATGTGTAAACATATTATTGTCTCCCTAGTTTGAGAAACTAAAAGAGCAAATAATGTCTTTGTGTGTGTGAGAGAGAGACAGTGAGTGAGAGCGAGCGAGAAAGAGAGAGAGAGAGAGAGAGAGAGAGAGAGAAAGTTATGTATATATACACAGGATAGGTACTAATTTCTATTCATTAAAAGGAAGTTAGTGCTTATATTGTTTGATCAATTTTGTATGTCTGTGTTTGGTAATGTGAGCAACTACTTTGAGGATAACTATGCAATATAATAATAATTGTTAATTCACTATCATCTTGTTTTGAAATTCTGTATGATTTTTATTGGTTTTTTTTTTCCATCTCTTAAAAAAATCATCTAAGGAATCGCTCTGTTTCCTTACAGAATTTCTGTCTCGTGTCTGTCTCTGCAGTCTCATAGTCTACAAGTGACAAGGAAATAAAAAGAGATACCGGGTCAGAAAATATTGTTTGACTTTCGTGTGACTTCCTTTTAAAGATATACTGAGAACTTATCTTGGGAATTAAAAAAAATTGACATCTGTGCTTCAAGCCAGCACCTGCCATTCTTTATGTTATATAGTAGGTAAAGGTTTTTCCTTTCAGTAGCTCTTGCTGCAAAGGTAAATAATGGCTTCTTTTCCCTCACATTGTTCATAAAACAAGTGTGATAAATAACAAATCTTCCACACATGGGAGAAGACCAGTGTTTTTCCCACCCTTCCCCTCTCCTTCATATGTTATTTGAAGGTAGTTCATAAAAGACATCTGTATTCAATGTCAAAGGACTGACACTCGGATGGGAAGAGCTTCAAGATCCTCCACAACAGGATAATGACTTTGGAAACAAGAAGGTGCCACTTCCACCATCATGCTCTGCCATGTCTCCTGTACTTAAAAGGGATCTGATTAGGTGACTTGGAGCCTCGGGATGAATGTAATAGAGACCAGGCAAGTGGGCATTATGAGGCTATCTTCTATAATTGATATTGTTGCTCTAGCCAATTGATTGAACTATCAGTAATTTAGAAACTTGCCTAAAGGTTTCAGCAATAACATATTCTGCAGAGTTTTGGGGAATGGAGTACTTGCATTACATGTTTAAAATAAATGTGTTTATTCATTTATTGATATGTTATATATATATATCGATATGTTTTATATATATCGATATGTTTATATATATATATATATATATATATATATATATAATGATACCATTGTTCATAGTTGCTGCTTTGTTTTTGCCTTCAGTAAGTGTTTTCATTGCAAAAAACTAGAAGCAAAGCTATGCCTTTTTTTAAATGTGAAAAGTTGGCAAAAGATTAGGAGCTGTAGGGAAAATGCCCAGTCCTTCTTAGTACAGAATCCTGGTTCCTTTGCTTTCAGACTCTGGAGCAGTTGAGTTTTTGCACAGCACTTCTCCATGGGAGGGGACATAGGAGAGGTAGCCTGAGGCGTTTGGAGGAACTGCTCGCTGGTGGCAGGAACAGGTCTTGCACAGAACCATGCTCAGACCACTTGTGAGGCTGAGTGTTCTGCTCTCCAGGGCTGCAGATGAGGGGGAGGATCTTCCCAAAGTGGCTAGAGTACTTATGATCACGGTCACAATGTGTTTCCTTTTAATGGTATCTTAAATCTACAGACAGCTGACTATTGTTTATGCAAACGCTCCATAAAAGTATACCAAGAAATTTATTTTCTTTCTCTTGATTTAAGTCCCCCTCAACTTAGCCACATGTTTTTCTTTCGGTTTCTTGTCATTTTTTCCCCCAACCTCCTTCTCTTGCTGTTTTTTAAATCTGTGGGATTTTACCTCCAGCCAGTTTTTCACTTTAAGGTTCTCATTTCTCTCTCAGCACTGTACACTTTTCAAACAAGTCCTTGAGTTTGATTTCTTTCTTTGTGTCTTTCTTTGTTTCTTTCTTCTCTCTCTCTCTCTCTCTCTCTCTCTCTCTCTCTCTTTTTTGTTTTTCTTTCTGTCTTATTTTTTATTTATTTTATTTCTTTGAAGGGTCTTGCTATGCAGCTCAGGCTGGCCTTGAGCTCACTTGTAGCCCAGGCTAGTCTCAAACTTGCAAATCCTCCCCATTTAGCCTCTCGAGTGGCTTGTGCCACCACACCCAGATGAATTTGATGTCTTGATAATCTTTTTACATTCTACAATGACTTTCCCCAGCTATTATATTATTAACTGACTTTGTAGCTCTTGTATTATTCTCAGAGCTTAATCAAGGAGTTTAAGTACTAAAATATTAACTGTTGCTTCCAACTGTTTAGTTTAGATTTTTTTTTAAAGAATTTTATTTATTTGTTTATTTTTTCTTGTTTCAGAACTTTTGTTTGTTTATTTATTTATTTGTATGGCTGGCTCAGCCTGCCTTGAGGGCAGGGCTGGTGCAGCATGTGGTGCCGGGGATCGAACCGTGGTCCCTGTAGCTACCTAAGCTTTCCTAAGCAGGTGCTTTAGACCACTCAGCCATCCTGCCAGGCCCCTAGTTTAGATTTTTAAAAAACTAAAATTTCACAAAGCTAGCATCTCTGCTGAAGCCCTGCTCTGGTTCACATAACACCCCCCTGTGTTCTACTTTACCTCAGATATTGAGAATTGGAGTATTTGGTGGAGTTAGTAGGTAAAGGGTATTCTGTACAGCCCCAGTTTCAGATACAGGTGATTCTGCCCTGGGGTTTCTATGAAGTTCAAGGTGAACTTGATTGCAAAGTCAAGTTCTCGCTGGGAGAATGATAATTAATGCAGGGCTTACAAGGCCACCCCTTGAAGGTCCTGCCCCTTTGATTTTGGTTGTCTGTATGCCCTAACTTTTCTACAAGAAACGTATTCATCTTAAAGTCAGAAAAATGATTATGAACAAATAAAATATTGAAGAATGAAAAAGAAGATAGGACACAAATGGTACCTTCCATATATCTTCTCTTTTAATGTTCTCAAGCTCAGTAGCTGAGATTGGCTAAGTCTTTCCTTTTTCCATAGCAGCTTCTGGCTCTGGTAAAGGTTGAATTAGAAAATTTGCATATTTCTCAGAGGTTAAAAAAAGTTGTTTTGTTTTCAAATTGCAAATTAATATATTCCTAATATCCAGAGAAAATATTTTCCTGATGTCAATAAAGTACAATCCAGATTTTCTTGCACTGTAAGAAGGTAGAAGAGGAAAAAGAGGGTTAAAGATATTTGTCATCTCTTCTTTGGGTAGAGTAAAAGTTATTATGAAGGGGAGAGGAATGCATCATTCATAGACGGCACAAGCCAAAGTATTGGGTCTTTTATTTGTTCTTGTGTTTGTTTTGTCAGTTTTGTTATTGTGTTTGACCCTAGTTGTCACTACATTGCCTAGGCTGGACCTGCACTCTTGAGTTCCAGTGACCTTCTCTCCTCCATTACCTAAGTAGCTGGGACAACAGGCATATACTACTGTGGCCAGCTTCTTCTCATTCTTTATTATTGAAATGTTTTTTTTTTTCTCAAAGGATTCTTTACAGCTAACACATTTCTCTTCAGAATACAATTATCTTCAGATACTTCCTGCATATCCACAAATCTAGTGCTTGCCAATTAATGTTGTACTTAATTATCATAATTTATAATACATCAAAATCACAGATTTGGGCTGGCAAGATAGCTCAGTGGACTAACCACCTGCTTAGACAAGTGCAGGCACCAGGGTTTAGTCTGTGGTACCACATGCTGCACTAGCTCCACCCTGGGCATGCTGAGCTGGCCACTGAGGCCAGGTGTGGTGGCATATGCCTATAATCCCAGTGCTAGGAAGGGTGAAAACAAGAGGGTCACTGTGAGTCTGAGCTACATAGTGAGACCCTGTACCAAATACATTGTTTTAAAAAAAGAATCTCCAAATAAAAAAATCACAGACAAAATATTAGCCATAAAGATAGTCCACTAAGAATGATATTTTTTTAAAGTTAAAGATCTTTATGTTATAGGATGGATTTTGCAAAGCTAAATAAATAAATGATGTTTAAATTTAATGTGCAGGTTAAGTAGCCATTATCCTAAATGCATGAAACCAGGAGTGTTGAGGATTTGGGTTTTTTAAATTATTATTCAGTATCTTGAATATTGCTTTTCTAACTTCAGAAATTAATAATCATTGTTTGAGGAATGAGTTCAACAGAAAGATTCTATGCAAACATACCTTCATTTCTATACATGTAACCATCGCAGTACTAATGTGCCCAGAATTAGAATATAGTACATTTCTCAATATGAAACAAGTATCTTTTTACTGGAAATATGGAAATTCAGTACTTTTCTATTATAGTCTATAAAATTAAATATTTATTTTCTCTATCAAAGAGAGTCAAACTATTTTAGGTTGAACTAAATTTTTTTAAAAAAGTTTATTGGAAAAAAACCAAATATACCTTCATATATTATAATGTCTTACACTAATTTTACAGCAGTTTATTTTAGGTATAAAATATCCAGCGCTTTTCTCCTGGCTTCTGGGTATCTTCATAGGTTCTATTTTTAACTAAAAGGTGTAATAATTGCTGTCTAGTGATTCAGAAGAGAGTCCATGGGAAAGTAGGGACACCACCAATGAGGATAGATGCGAGCACATCTACCTGGAGCAGCTGTAGATCCCAGAACAACTCTACCTGCTCATCAACTGTGGGATTTGATAGTCAGCATCACCCATCTGACTGCTCATTCTCAATCTTTTTTTTTTTTTTTTTTTTTTTTTTGTATTTTAGTAAGAGTCCACAGGGTCTACAGAGTCTTACTATGTAGATCAGACTCATAGTGATTCGCCTGTCTTCAGCCTCCCCAGAGCTGGGATCGCAGGTGTGCACTACCATGTCCAGTTTCAATCACTGTCTCAGCATGCCCCAGGGGCAGGGCCAGCACAGCATGCCTGGGATTAAAACCCAGCTGCTGCGCTCTGCTTAAGCAGGTGCTTTAATCCACTGTGCTATCTGGTTGGCCTTCTCATTCTCAATCTTATGGTCTTTTACCAAAATAGTGGTGCATCCTAACTTTTCTACCTCACAATGAGGACTAAATGAGACCCTTGAAGCTACAGGTACCATGTAAGAGCAAAGACACCGCTATGCTTTTGTGCAGGCTTGCGGAGATGGCATTCAACTTGCCTACTTGTGGCATTAGTATTCTTACAGACAATTGGAAATATACTGGGCCTTCATGAAGAGTGAAGTACTAGTGAGGAAAGCACAGTTTCAAAAATGGCATGAATAACAAGAGCTTGAAAGCAAGAGTAGCAAAGATAACATTAACAAGAGAGTATATGTAGTTAATCTCTCTCTAGACATAATACCTTACATCACAAATGCTGGATGTATATGTATTAGGTGAAGACAGAGGGCCTGCAGTATATATAGCTCAGTGGACTAAGCACTTAGGTTAAGTGCAGGGGCTAGGCTTGGATCCCTGGCACCAGACACCATGCTGGTCTCACCCCCAGGTGCACTGAGCTTGTGATGGAATCTGGGTGTGGTGGTACACGCCTGTAATCCCAGCACTAGGGAGGCAGAAATCAGAAGGATCATTCAGAGTCTGAGCTGTATAGTCAGACCCTAACAACAACAACAAAAAAACTTCTAACAATTTTTCGGTTGAGCACTAAAGATAAGCTTTGGAATGTGACAATTCAGAAGTTTCTCATGTGTTACTGTCTTGTGCTTTCTCTATCAGTGAAGTTCCTGCCATGCTGCTGGTTTCAGTTATTGTCCTAATTCTAAACTTCAATAAGAAACTTTCTTCTTTATTCCATACCCACCAATCGTTTTAATACTCTTATGTTTTACACTTTTATTACTTTTCCCATTGACATATGAACAGCCTCATATACGAACAACTTGGGTTATGACTGAAACTTTTGATTTAACTTATGTCTGAAGTCTTGAGTTATGACTTGAATACCAGGTGATTATGCAGTCATAAACAAAGAATCCAGGTGCCAGAAAAGCATATGAGTGCAGATGTACATGTTTGTGGACATGACTTTGGTCAGTGTTTTGTATAATCACTTTGATTACTTCTATCAGAATAGCACCAAAAAACAGCAACAACAACAAAAACTAAAAAGAAGCTAAGGAAGAAAGGAAAGATAAAGAAAGTAATCATGATTTAAAAGAAAAAGGAAATAGTGGAGAAATAGGAGAGTGGCTTTCACATGTTCGATCTTGCTAATATGTACATTGTGTTGAAATCCACTATCTTGACAGTCTTACAAAGGAAAGATTTGTATCATGAAACTAGTGCTGCTAACGGTGCCACTCAGATTAGTAACTTGCGATCAACAGTCTTGGACCTGGTATAAGGCTATTATTAGGGGGGATAAATGAGAAGCAGGTGGCAAGTGAAAGTCCACATCTATAATTTGTAACAAAACTAGGGCTATAAATGAAGATCTTGTACAGGATAATTCATCATTAAGTGATAATGGTGGAATACTTTGTGTCAGTAAAGGGTTGTTTCATAATTTTAAAGAGAGAATTGGGGTTCTAGGCACTGTGAAGCAGTTAGCGCTGATGAAAGATGCTGATGGTTATTCATGCCACTTCAAAATGATGACACCCACTTATGGCTTTTACTCTCATCAAGTTTTCAACTGTGATGAAACATATTTTTCTGGAAGAATATGCCCAGGAGGACATACATTACCAGGACAAGTAGAAAATGCCAGGCCTCAAGTCTATGAAGGATGAGATAAACTTATTGATATGAGTCCATCGAATGGTGACTCTTGAGATATACTTTCCCTTGGTTTATTACTCTGAGACCCCTTGAGTGCTCAGAAAACATAAAATCATAAAGAATAGGCTAGGGATCACGTAGAGGTCTAATGCAAAAGCCTGAGTAAGAAGAGTACTTTTTTGTGAGATTAAAAAGGTTTTCTATCTTACCATTAAAAATACCTGGAGGACACTGATTGGCCACTCAAAGCCTCACCACGGACAGTGCTGCTGCCCAGCCACAAGACTTTGAAGACGGATTGGCTGAAGAATTCCCATAGCTCTCAGATGAATTACTCACATGTAATATAACTCCTCTACTGCAGCCCATGAACCAACAGGTTGCAGCCAACTTTAAAACGCTAAACATTCAGGAAATATTTTTGAAGTGTTTCCAGATGGTCTGAGATACAGATTTAACCTTTAAAGAATTCTGGAGGGAACATTACAAAATCGTTCCCTACATGGCGTTAATTGAGAAATCCTGGGCCAGTGTCTCTAAGGACACTGAGGTCTGCCTGGAAAAAAAAAGTGTGGCATAAAATTGTATAGGAGAGAATTTGAAAGCAGTATCAGGGCAACTTCAATTGACCCTGTAGTTGATGACATTGTCTGTATAGAAGAGGCCATAGGCTTGCAGGTAGATAGTGGTGATGTTGAAGATCTGGAGGAAGAATATTCAGAAGGACTTTCAGCAACTTCTGGTCAAGCAACAGAGAATAATAGCTGAGAGGATTTCTGAACAGGACAGAAAGGATCAATAGTCAGTGCAGCAAAGCTCTTCTGAAATAATGGCAATCCTGGAGCGGGAGAAGTGGAACCAGACAGAGCTACAAATATTTATAGGGAAGACCCACCCAGACAGAGAAAAATCCAACTGTTGCATTCACTTGCTGACAGTATCATGTCATACTAAAGAACAGTGTTAAATAAAAGACAGAAATAGACAACCTTAGACCAGTTTTTAGTTCAGTGAAGGTTGAGATCTACTGAGCAAGAAGCAGGTCTTTGTGGAAAGAAAGGACTCCAGACAGCCAGATTCCTGTGTTCTTATGGAAGGGAGTGCTCCTTCCAATCAAACAGCCACCTTCTATTTCATCCTACCTTCTTAGAAGCCAAAGTTGCCTACTTGAATGGTGAGTACAATATGAAATTGTTTCTGGTAAACCAGGCACATTTTTAGTTTTTCAGTGAATATATTAGGAAAATTGTTGCTGTTCTGATAAATCCTGCACATTGTACAATTCTTTTTATTATGAAAATGTTATATAAGGGGTGCTTTGGCAGATTTGGAATGCATTGTGGGTATTTCCATTATTTCATATGGCAAAAATAGTTGTGACTTACAACCAACTTGAATTTCTACAGCTCTTGCAATTAAATTGAGTTTATAAGTCAAGGACCCACTGTACTATGTGTATCCAGCTAGATTATAAGGTCCTAGAATTTGGGAGCACTTTCCAATCATATGACTTCATAGAAACTGACAGGTGCTTCTTCAGGTTAATCTGATGCTAATATACTTTTTCCTTCTTAACATCAGGCAGATCACTCATTTTGACAATCAAATCGACTTGATGTTCTCTGGATAGATTTCAAGACACCGAAGATAAAATGATGTACTCACTTGAGTAGAGAAAAAGCAAATGCATTTTCTTTTTGTGTTTTAGGGATGGCACTACAGAATGTTCAGGGTCTCACTACTAGATTGAACTCATAGTGATCTGCCTGTTTACAGCCTCCCAACAGCTGGGATTATAGGTGCATGACACCATGCTCAGCCTCAATTGCCATCTCAGTGCACCTCAGGGGCAGGCCTGGCACAGCAGGCCCAAGGGTTGAACCCTGGTCCCTGTACCTGCTTGCAGGAGCTTTAATCTGCTGAGCTATTTTGCGGGTCAATCAAATGTATTTTCAAGATATCATAATTACCTATGATTCTATACTAGGTTTCCATGCCATTATTTTGAATATAAAAAGTGCCATGATCTAATTATATTCTTTGGCACTGTACCACAGTATTTTCTGTGAAGCTTTGTCAGTCTTAATCTTGGAATACCAGGAAGAATAGCTGTTTTTTGTTGTTGTTGTTTTGTTTTGTTTTGTCTTTTTGAGACAGGGTCTCACTATGCAGTTCAGGCTGGTCTTGAGCTCACTTTTGTAGCCCAGGCTGGTCTCGAACGCACATCAATCCTCCTGCCTCAGCCTCCCGAGTTCTGGGATTACAGGCATGTGCTACCACACCCTGCAGAATAGCTGTTTAGAACATTACTTTTGGCTAAAGAGGTACTATCAGCAATAATAGCAGCACACACAGCATAGAAAATGACAAACTGAGGTAACCATTAACTTACCACCTTTAACCACAAGAACTAGATTTGTAGTTATATAAGAAAATCTAAAACGAACTAGAGAATTATATACAGTATATATGTAATTCATATGTCAAGTTTACTCTCAGGGGTTAAAATTTAAAAGGAGTTAGGGAGAAAACAGAAAAGTAGATGAGGAAGAGATTAGAAGTAAGGTTGGAAGCCAAAGGGGGATCATGATAACTTTGGAAAATTGGTACAGAGGACTGGAGAGAAAGAGACAAAGGAGATAAAAATAAGAACAGAACCAAACAACACTGTAAAGAGACTGGAAATGATGTTCACACTTATATAAAAGTCAGATCAAACAATGAGAGAAGAAAAGAAACCAAACAACGTCACAATAGTAATAAAAATGAGAGAGAAAGAGGGAGAGAGAGGGAGTGGGAGGGAGAGAGAGAGACAGAGAGAGAGAGAGAATGCTACTTTCACGTTTTTCTCTTCTGTCACTTGTAGACAATGTATGGGGACAGAGTCGAAATTCATGTTGTTTTATGGATCAGCTCTTTTGTGGGGTAGGGGATAAATTCAGTAAGCCTGAACAACCTTCTGGATGAGACCAGACTCATTCAGTCTGTAGCCATCAGCCCACTTTCTGTGGACCTGGGCTCAGCTGGGAGCTGCTAGATGCAGCCACAGCCACTTTGAGTTTTGAGCTCATCCAGCCCCTCTGCAAAGTGGCTCTCAGACAGTCACTCTACCACAGGATGACTGAGCCTTCAGCACTCAGCACCAGCTAGTGTAGTCCTTCATGCCTATTGCTCCCTTCCACCATTACGGCTTTCCATGGAGGCCTCTGGGGTCACGAGCTGTAACTGTGTCTGCAGGTCTGAATCTCCTGTGCAGTGAGTCCTATCTCAGGGAAAGGCTGTTACTGGCTATCTCCTTCACTGAAGTTTCTCTCTTCACTCTCTCCATAGGCTTCAGTTTGTGCTTGAGATCCTTCCTGGGTCCAGAGTATCCACTTCCTTCCTTCCTGTCTTCCTTGTGTTGCTGTATTCTAGTGTCAGAATGACAACTCTCAGCGTGGCTGTTTCTCTTTTGCTTACCACTCTGCCATCTTGGTGCTCCACCCTGCTGGAATTGACATTTTTATAAAAAACTCATAAGTGTTTATTATAAGAAATATGAAAATTGCATAAAAGCAAAAAAACAGCAAATAAGAAGTCCTTTGACCAATTTTACACATAAACAAAATTATAATATATGAGACCATACCATCCACACTATTTTGAAATTTTCTTTTTCTGACAGTTGCCCTGAATATGTCTCTTAATTTTAAATATTATGCCACTTTGGTATAAAACATGTATCATAATCTTAAATATTATGCCACTATGGTATAAAAAATCTCTGTAACGTATCTTCTTTGAATCATTGCCTTCTGTTTCTCATTGGATATTTCTTTAAACATTTTCCTGATATTGATTTTTTTTTTTTGCTGCAACGAACAGCCTGAATGAATTCTTAATGAGTCCTAGAATTAATAGTGCTAAGTCAAAAAACATACACATATTTAAGATTCTCAAAATGTATGGTCAAATTACCCTTCATAATTTATTTAGTCCAGTCACACCCTTTCCAACAGTTCACATGTTTCTAATACACCTAAAGGTTATTTTCACTTTGGTACTTTTATAACTATATGCATTCATTTATTTGCATCTGAGTGAATTACATTATGTAATGTGTGAAATTATTTGGTCCATTAATTGAGTCCTTACTAGGTAAGGTATTACAACTAAATAAATTTTAATAAAGCTATTATGAGAAAGTTTTTATTGCCTATTGCAAATCTAGAAGTACTATGGGAAAATGAATTAACAATTTTTTGAACATAAACACTTTAAGAGAAAGTAACTTTTACTTTTATACCTTTGTCATGGCCTAGACAGCCAGAAACAGCATAGTCAAATTTAAAATTGTTTCTCCTTTCTTGTGCTCAAAAACTCAAGCACAATGCAAGTATGATTTGGTCTCCAGCCTGGCAGGGAAGCATTTACAATACACCCTAGATGTTTTTATTCTGTTTGTATAGGTTGAATGATGGGCATTTCTAATTCCCATGAAGATACAACCTCTCATAGAAGATGTTTTCCATTTCAGCCCAGAGTGAAAGCTGCTCAGAAACCACTTGACAGTATTCTTTTCTCTTGGTAATATTAGATACCCAGGATGCAACAGGTTTTTAGATTTATTATTCTCCCATAATGAAGAAACTCAAGGATACTTAAATCTGGGAGAGCTTTTTATTTGACATCTCTCTTTCAAGGTAACAGTTTTTCTGCAGTTTGTTTAGCATGCACAGCTTATTAGTGGTAGCTTTTTGTGAAAATGTAATTATCAAAAAATGATGATATATAGTGAAGACCAGCTGCTCCAGATCACAGACTATTCATAAATAGCTTTCCCCCTCTGTTAAGACCTATACTCTTGTTATAATAGTCAGCAGAAAATTAAAACCCTGTAGGATGATAAATAGTTTAAAAAATATTTCTCCCCAGTGTTTTGAATGTTGTCTTGTAATGCAGTGCACTTTCACTGAACCAGAAACTGTCTGTAATAAAAGAATATTAGGAAAAAATGTTTAGATTTCCATTGAATTTTAGAACTTAGAAGGAACTTTCTGGTTTCATTGTTAAAGGCTAATGGCTGAGCATAGATCATAAACTTCAATAAAATGAGAATTTGAGTCTTGTGCCCCCAATAAATGGTTACAATTTTAACACGTAGAAGCTGGGGGGGGGTTGTGTGTGTGTGTGTGTGTGTGTGTGTGTTTTGGTTTTTTTTTACTTAATTTAAAATAATAGTCCAGTGAATATCTTGGTAATAGGCAAATGATTTATTTTTAAAAATCTTATAATTATGTCATTTTCTAAGTCACTGAAAACAAAAGATCACTTCTTTCAGCTGCCTTTGGACACAAAACCATCTTTTCTGTGTATTCAGAGAACAAATATTATTGTTCTCAGTATTACTCAGGCTACCCACCATGTTTATGCATGCCCTGACCATTCACCCAAGGCAGTCTGAACATGCAGCTCCCTTGCCTTATAAAATATGTTAGACATCACAGAAATAATTTCAGAGTTTTACCAAGATCTGTTGGGACTGAGGTGAATTCAAGATGATTCCACCAGGAGAGTAAGTTCACTGTCAGTTCTAAATGGTGTCTTTGGTCTTGCACCAATGTGTTCCTGCCAAAGGCTAATTTATTGCCAGGCTTCCCTGTAGGTGACTCTTTTCAAACTAGTGGAAATCATCAACAACTACAAAAGAGGATCTCAGCGATAAAGGTTTCACTGAATCTAGAAAATGCAACTTTGTTCTGCCTTTAGTTCAATGAGTTCTCCAAAGTCGTTGGAATATTTTTTGCTTGTTAGAGTGTGTGCACAAAGCAAAGAGTATGAGCTTGTTTCCTGCAGCCTGAGCCTCCCTGGAACAGATGAGGCTCACTGTCATCTGGATGAGGAGCGTCCTAAAGACTCCCACCTTGACTTTTGCAAGAAAGCTTTCTCTTGGATCTCTAAATTCTCTCATCTGGCACAATAAATTACGAAAGCCTGCTGTTGCCTTTGGTACGCTTATAGACTGCACCCATGTTAGATTAATATCCAGAAATCATATCATCTGTGGTGTAGCAGAAGGGACATGATGAGTCCCAGATGTTCCTGCAGGGCTGTCATTTCCAGACATAATAGATTACATGAGGGAAACCCACAAGAAAGAATTGAGCACTCCTGTCTCTCTCCTTTCACCTTCTTTCTCTTCATCCTGCTCCTCCTCCTCCTCCCCGCCCCACCCCTCAGGCAAAGGATTTGGAGGGTTTGAAGACAGACTAGAAATTTCTTTTTATGGAATAATTTACTCTACATTTCAGTTAATACACATGGCTCTGAGGGAAGAAATACTTTCATTGGTTTGGAATATTTCAGATGTCACTCACTGACTTAGGCAACACATGGGAATGCAGAGGGGACCACAGCATGAGCAGAATTTGGGACAGTAGTTTACTGGCCTCTTCTGGCTTTCACCACAGTGGAGCACCCTGTAATTTTATTGTAGAGACAAAGTTTATTGCCACCTATTAACTTTACCCCTCCTTACCTTAAAAAAAGAATAGAGAAAGCTAACAGAGCTCCATGGAAAATTTCAGGGTCTCCAGGTATATTAGGGAAAATAAACTTAATAATAACTAAATCTTTCTCATTTCACCAGTATTGTGCTGGGAGCTTTTCATAAGTTAATGACTTTTAAGATGAATTTATCACTTGATTTCAAAGGCAAGAGGTATAACTGGTTGTTATGGTTTATGTCTAGTTGTCCCCCCAAAGCCTCATGGAGTCATTGGGCGGGGACTTCTAGAGTTTGAGACTTGATCCATGATCCCTGGGATTATAGGTTTTAGTACTGATGGGATTATGGGTGGAAGTACTTCTGGGATTA